>PXOD01000532.1:0-129998 GCA_003012165.1 Paramyrothecium roridum
TTATATAATATTATATAATATCCTATAGTTTAATTATAATTTTAGATTAGGTTATAATACTAGTAGATAATTATTAGCTTAATATTACTATTACTCTAACCCTTATTAAAGCTAGGGCTATAGTAGCTATATCTATAGCTAAGTAAGCTCTTTATATTCTTTTATATTCCCTTATTTTTCTAGATTATTTCTATATTTATTTTATTATATTCCCCTATTATTATTTTATTTTATAATCTAGTTATATATAAGATATTTATATAGCTAAAAAGGGTTAGGATTTCTTATATAAGGTTTTTTATAGGGATCTTATCTCTAGTTTTTCCTTATTAAAGAAATAGAATTTAAATTCCTCTCTTTTCTCTTCTTTATATAGAAATCGAAAACCCCTAGGGCTATAAGCTATAGATAGTTTAAATATACCTAACCCAACCCTAACCCTAACGAGCCCTCTGCCTTGATCTTCTATAGGTCGGACTTTCGAGGACATAACCTGACCGCCTGCGTTGGCTATCTTCGAGCTTATTATCTACCCTTCTAATACCCCAAATATTTTCAGTTTCATAAACCACATTAAGCCAACATTGCGATTGCAACAATGGCAGACGTTTCTCCCAGCAGAGTTGACCCCGAGAAAGCTCAGTATGGAGAAGTCTTGGAGCATACTGAAACGAAGAATACTGGTCAAATGGACGATCTTCATCGCCAACAAACCCATCGTGGTCTCAAATCTCGTCATAGTCAAACGATCGCCTTGGGCGGTACAATTGGCACTGGTCTATTCATTGGCTCTGGACAAGCCCTTCGGATGGGAGGCCCGGCTTTTATTTTCCTGGCCTACTGTTTGACGTCGATACTCGTTTTTGGAATAGTCACAGGCTCTACGGAGTACAGTTCCTATTTGTCAGTTCCCGGCTCAACTGTTGCATACTATGGAAATCGATTCTTTTCTCGCAGCCTTGGTTTTGCTCTCGGTTGGATTTACTGGTATATCTGCGCAATCACCGTGCCAGCCGAGATAACGGCGGCAACTCTGGTTATTGAATACTGGAACCCGCCTGTGCACCCAGGAGTATGGATCGCTGTTATTTTAGTCGTCATTGTGGCACTCAATTCTTTCCCTGTCCACGTTTATGGTGAGGTTGAGTTCTGGTTTGCATCTCTCAAAGTTTTCGGCATTATTGGCTTGCTTTTCATGGCTCTCGCCATCACTTGTGGTGGAGGGCCCAATGGGAAGGCCATTGGTTTTGCTTACTGGAAAGATCCTGGAGCTGTGAATGAATATCTTGTCTCAGGCTCTTCCGGAGTTTTAGTGGCCTTTATTGCCACGTGGTGCTTCTCAGTGTTCGCCTTCGTTTTCTCCCCCGAGCTACTGGTCATTACGGGGGGTGAGATGCAGAACCCTCGCCGCAACCTACCCTTAGCTGGCCGCCGATTCATCTATCGTCTTATTATTTTCTATGTTCTGGGGGCCTTCTTCTTGGGACTGACGGTCCCTCGAGACGACCCGTCATTGCTAGGCGGTAGCAAGGGTGCAGGTGCATCGCCTTGGGCGATTGCGGCCAGACGCGCTGGTATCAACGGCCTGGACTCAGTCATTAACGCAATTATTCTCCTGTCAGCATGGTCTGCTGGAAATGCCTGGCTATACATGGCAAGTCGGTCTCTCTACTCTCTAGCAGTTTTCGGAACAGCCCCGGCCATCTTCAAACGCTGCACAGCATCGGGAATTCCATGGGTGGCCATTCTATTCAGTTCCGCATTCTCTTTCCTATCATTCTTAAACGTTTCGAAGTCTTCGGCAACAGTCTTTAATTGGTTACTTAACTTGATCAACAACTGTGGCTTCATCAGTTGGATTTGCATGTGCGGCATCTATCTGCGCTTTCGCAAGGCCACGCAGGTTCAGAACATCGCCGCAGACTTGCCTTACCGCTCCCCTTTGCAACCATACGCCTCTTATATTTGTCTTTTCTTCTGCACCATACTGCTCTTGTTGAGCGGCGTTACAAACTTCCTTTCCGGGCACTGGGACACTTCTAGTTTCATAACAAACTACATTAACCTTGTACTTTTCCTTGCATTTTACTTTAGCCACAAAATATCGGTAGATTGGAGGTCAGCGTGGTTTATTCCTTCTGAAGAGGTGGATCTTCATTCGAATATTCAGGAAATTCTCGAATGCGAGGATCCCAGTACTAGGATACCGAGAAAGTGGTACAACATTTGGCGACTGCTATTTGAATGAACGGTCAATCTAAGTTATGGACTGATATAAATGTTATTAGCATACTACTGTATCCTTTGGTTTGCTTTCCTAGTGGTTGAGCTCGACTTTAGGTACACGCTTGGCGGCTTGGATTCCTCATAATTATTGAAGATGACGGAATGATCTGTGCAAAGACACGAGCATGATGGTGCCCAATATGTCTGTGCATGCGGGCACATGCTCATCTCAGCCAGCCACTGTAGGCCCCTTCGAATGTCGTTGCTTCATAGACCTGCCACGACTGTCGGTCAATGACGGGGTGTAGCCGTTGAATAACACCGGCTATTGTAGGGAGCTTATCTGAGGCTACTGTCGAGCTGCGACTCGAAAATATGGTGTTAAATTCATATTATCCGTCGTGTACTTCGATGGTGCCTACCTTTTCGGGGTCCACCTTGTCGTTGGATGAGAAATATTCTTGGGGAACAGGAAATAATTTAAGCTGTCTTCTCGTTATCACCTCGCGTGAACTGGCAACCTTCTAGATATTCCCATTATATCTGCTCTGTTGAGTATATCAGCCGTCTTGGGCTCAGGGCCAACTCTTGAAGCACCTATCCACGCGTCGAAAGTCGTGCATTGACATGCAGATTCGTCAAGGTCTCCACTTCTCGGTCGTAAATACTGGCTCGGATAGAACGCGGATTAGAAGAGTCTGCATGGATCTTAATTGCTCCTCGAGGCATGGGTGTACATGGCTTGGGTGCGACGTGTTTTATTAAGCTTCCTAGAATTAGTATATATAAAAGTTTTGAAATCATGAGAAATCATTAGAAATTTATAATCTATTTTCTAGTATATTCTTAGCTACTTTTAATTTAATCATTAATTACCCCTTAACTTTTGGTAGATCTATTTTTCCCCTATATAAATTCAATTATTAGCTTAGCTACTAGTTCCTACAACTATAAGGGACTTTACTTTAATGTAACCTATTTTCTATTTTCTACTTTTTAATATTTATTTTAAAGCTATTAAGGACTTCATTCTCTTTTAAGATACTTTTAACATTAATCTGCCTTATATTATCTAAACTTCCTACTCTATTTATAGGGCCCTAATACATGACACTGCCTCAAAAGACGGACGTGCCTCAAGATGATGCATTGACCTTCAGACATCTCTTGCTTGACAATCGGTTGCCGAGACTAAATAAAGGCCTGCAAGGATGTTGCCACACCCTGTCTGCCCTACTCAGCCTTAGTTTTTATTAGGGAGGTCTCGGCTTCCTCGCTATTAGATCTGATATTGGAAATGTTGGAAATATATAAGGAAAGGTGAACTCGAGATCCAAAGATGTTAATTAATCAATGTTGTCAATTTTGCTATCCTATAGTCGAATTTGGCTATTTATACCTTAATCTTAGCTACTGCTAGATGCGGCATAACCGTTTTAGTTCGTGGAGATGTCGGCTAGTCCACAAACCCTGCATCAACAAGGCATGGATCGAAGCGGAGGTTTCGCTGAAAGAGGGTATTCCTCCTTAATTTATGGGACTGCAATGATTGATCCTCCATTAGGCCGACCGGCTCCGCTGACTCTAATCGCCGTTTTCGCATGCAGGCCTGGCATTCGAATAGGCTATCTCTTCTGCGATTCCATCGCAGCCGGGTCTCCCATGCTCTCACAGTTGCCCTGACCAAGTTAGGATCATCAAAAAGCAATTTGCGAAGATCAGAGAGGAGAACATGATCATCGAGTTCGCTAGATTGAGTCATCCATATGTGATGTCTGTCATCTTTTCACTTGCCAGGATATCCTTTTCTAATCTTTAGAAGATAATTTTGTGATTTTCTGCTTTCCTGGTGTATTATCTCCTATGTGACATCTGAAACGCTGAGGTGGCAAATCCCACTTCTAAATCCTATCATGCAGGCTCATCCTTCAGGTACTTTGTCAAAATGCCATATTGGCTTCCTTTGGCAAAATAAATGGGACGCAGCTTCCTCCTTGTCATTCTGCCAAAATGAGGTTAGCTTGTGCATGCATTGGGAATAGAGAGCAGCATTTCACCCTTGCATGAGCCCATGTTGATGCACTGGCCCTGGAAAATGTGGGGGAATTAGGCCTCACGATGCTGTGGTTTGGCATGCAGCACGCGACAAACCACTAATACTAGATGTGACGTGACGATACATGTGGCGGGCCCGCTGCCCTACGTACGTAGGGGGGGGTGGGGGGGGGCATCATCATTTGCAAAGCGGTGATCGCGCGGCCTAGATTTGAGGATAGGCTCTTTTGGAAATGTCACGGCTATTAGCGGTTTATTATCGAAAAACTTTTTTAAGAAGAATAAAAAAAAATGAGACCGTATCCAGCACAATGTGAAAGGAGTAGCCGGTAATGTAGAAACACGGAGCTGAAGTCTCTACTAGAATTTCCCGTACGATCGTGGACACAAGTACATGAAATTTATCACAGCCCTAATCTGACACACTTACCTAGCGCGGACTGGGAGAGGGAGTTACTCAACTACAAGGGTACTTGTAGCTTTATTGAGCTTGAGGGATAAACATCTAAGCGAGGAGGATGAGGGCTGGTACGGCATGTGCATGGGGTAATAAAGGTCTAGGATCATGCAAAACCACTAAGCAAAGTATCATATGACATCCTCCTAGATAGGAGACATCCCCATGAAGGTCTGGCCCCCTCGCCACTGCTTCTTCTCCGAAGATAAATACGAAGAGTACTCGAGAATGAATATATAAAGGGCCTACAGCTCCTCTTAACTTCTCAATGCAACCAGCTTCATCCTTCTAAGTCTCCCATCATCAAATTATAAACTTTGTTACGCATCAAGTCCTACACGATGAAGTTTTCACTTAGCCTCCTTGGCCTGGTCGCCCCGGCGCTTTGCAGTCCTACAGTTGCTCTTTTAGCCGACCGTGCTGCCGTTGAGGCAGAATGCGGCGAACTTGGTGTGATGGACTGGAACCTTGAGGGACCGTCGGCGAATACGGATATCAGTGCACTTCGGAAGTGCAAAAAGCATCCTAGTGAACTCGGCATTGCTAGTCCGGCTTATAATCCTGACATTGAGGAAAATGATCTCGAGAGCATATCCGTCAGGTCAGATATCAGACTGTTCCATCGCCAAACGCCCTCCTGTGAGGAAGGGGGCCGTGGTAAAGGACACGACTATGACTATGGATGCGATAAAGGCTGGTGTTGGAGAAATTGCGGTGGGCCATTCGGGCTTACGTACAACAAGCCATGGTGTTGGCTGGCCTATGAAGGAGGAAAGGGTGGCTGGACGCCCTGCGGTGGCTGGAAGGACTGTGAGTGGTCTTACAATAATAAGAATGCCAAATGTGCAAAAGGCAATTGCAAGGCTTGCGGATGCGGTTGTTAAGCTCTCAATGGTTGAACAACTCTAGCTATAGTTTCATAGGGGCAGCGTTACTTGTGATCGCTATCTATTTTCCCCTAGCTGCGCCAATAGAGCAGGAGATCTTGAATGAGCATTATCTATTTCGCCAATTTATTAAGTGATGAGTGCCTCCGACTTTTCGAATATCATGTACATACACCCATAAAACCAGTTCCAATATCAGGCAACTTATTTAATATTGTTACTGCTTCTCCTTTGCATTATTTGCACGCCTAATAATTCGATGATCTATTAGGTTAACCATATTCAGTTCTCCAGCTCGTAGCGAAGCTTCTCTGCAAAACTGCTTCTTTTCACGGCAAGTATAGAACGCTGTCAGGGGCTGGCCCTAATGATCATACCCATACCCGATAGGATAGTTAAAAATTCTCGAGGGTGAACCAGATTAGGACCCAAGAGCGTGCAGTAGAGGACTGATCTACTCAGTGAAGAAAATGGGGCAGTGCTGTATACACTCCATACTGTGATTGAATAAAGACAGCATTCGGTAGTGGAGAACTCGCCTTACATTCCTGAGGTTAATATAGAAGACTCAAAGATGTATATAAGCCAACAAGTCATCCAATATAATTGGCCAAGACCGAACCACCATAGATCGCAGTGTATTTACTAAACTCGTGGCTCTTATCCTATATCTGTATGCCATATGTAACTGCTATATGTGATAACAACTCATGGTCTTTCGGGTTTCTGTACATAAATCGTTTTCCTGAGACTAGTCAGCACCTTTCAAGGGGGATATGTTGAGGAATAACTATACAGGGGATAGTAAGCCTGCAGGGACCTATTTTTTATCGCCTTGCGTACTTTCATGAGCAGCACCTCGACCTCTTCTCTGGACCAGCCTAGCAAGTTGGTACAAATGTACGAGGCGAAACCCTCCAGCCCTTGCTCCAGACTAGCGCGATTGAACATGCCTACCTCCTTCCACTTCTTGTCCAACGCCCAGTCGCCGATAGGAAGTCTCACGGTATCCTGATAGACAATGCCCGAAAATCCTGCTTCGCGTATCCATCGCTCCCAGAACTCAGGGACCTCGAAGGAACGGCCCATCTTATTACCAGCGTCTCGGAAAATCTGGCCCCACTGATGCCAGATGCAGTCGTCAGGGAAAGACCCCGTGTTGGGGGAGATAGGCAGCGCGAATTCGGTGTGCTCAAGCCAACCGCCAGGCTTGAGGCAACGGAGGCATTCGCGGTACAGCTTGGGCCAGTCCTGAACGCAGCCCACCAACCCACGAATATGAATGTAGTCATAAGTGTTACTTTTGTATGTCCATTCGGCTTCGCAGTTATCGAGCTCAAAGTGACAGTTAGGAGGGACCCACCCTGGTTGAATCGGCGAGATATCAGTGCCGATGACCTCGCTTGACGGGAACTCATCTGCGAAGTCACTGCCGCGGAACATGAGTTAGCCAAAAGAAGACCCCAAAACGTACAATCGACAAGAGAATATGGACTTGTCTTACATGGCCCAGATGCCAGTGCCGGTCCCGACGTCCAGCACCTTCTGCGGCTTCTCAAGCGGGGACAAGTGGAGTTTGTTGTCCATGGCCAGGCAGATCATGTGATGCCTGAGACTAGTCAGACGGCGAAGCTACGGCATGAAGCCAACCGATCCAATACGTGCGTGATATCCAAACCTTCATTCTGAATGTCGTCATTAGGCCCCCTGCTACCTCATTAGGAGTGTTCGCTACGACGCGGTCGGGAGAGCCTACCAATACTCGGCGCCTTCATAGTTGTGGTAAGTTCGTCCATGTATCTTGCGAAACTGGAGGATAGTAGATCCTAGGGAAGCAGTGGAGCTGTGGTAGCTTTGGCTGAGCGTTATGGTCAGCATACCAACGAAATCAAGTCCAGTGGAGTGGACTGAATGTGAAATTACTCGTCTACAGCAGAATCGGCATCATCATCGCGAGTTTCAGCGACGTTTGGATCCTGCCTTGCTAGTTAGCTATCAACGCTTGCGGTCGCCTGAGATGGCAGTGATGAGCGCCTCTCAGCCAAGTGTCATACCGCGCCGATTGGTTCAGCATTGCTCTCAACGGTTGGTTCTGGCGAGCCCATGACTGTTACGGAGGTGAGGTTGACGATCTGCTAAATTTTCGAGTGGACAGCTTGCGTTTTCCCCTCACTCCTTTATCAGCTTGGCATACTGGGGGACGCGGCGAGTTATGGCGTGTGATTTGCTGGGCATTGCGACCCCCGGTCGCAGCGGCCAGTCATGGGACACACGTGCCAAATCTTACAGGCCCCAGCCACTATTGACAAGGAGTTTGTGGCGGTCGAGGCACGAAGCGATGGACTTAAGTTATACGTCATTACAGTCCAGAAAAGTGAAGATGACGCGGAAATCGCAAGTATTGGTGCAAACTTGAAAATCGATACTCTCGTGGCATTGTCAGCAGATTACAGGTTAGGCTGCAATTATATGGCTCTATAATATGGACAGGCCACTCACTGCTACTTCCAAGCATTTCCTACCCTGCAGTCAGGGAACGATGTTGGCTATTTATTGGGCTGCAGGAAGAAATCGCACAGTATCATTCACTAAGTATGTTGACGGATAAACAACTCAAATAGATCAAAGGTAGCACTGCGTCCAAAAAAATGAAGAGTGGGTCAGGATCTGAATATGCCGGGCCCTATGACTCTGCTTTCCAGGCATGCCTGGATCTTATGCCACAGCTGTAATGGGAGTTTGCTGCTAAAAACGGACATTTTCTCATGACATCAAGATATTGTGATGGCTAGTGCTTGATTGAATAGTATGATGAAGTCCCTAAATTTTCTGATAAATGATCGAAGGGCAGACAAGATTGAAGTCGCTGATATTGCATTTCTAAGCTGTAGGCTTGCCGCAATAATTCGATGCGATTTCTCTAGAATACCTCTTCACTACTACTTGCTTTACGAGGAAAGCATAAAATGATAACATTCAGATCCTATCTGCATAGTCACCTCTTTCTCGCGCGTGGAAATTTCGTTACCTTCACGATGTAGTTGCTTGTCCATGCTATCTACAACACAAATTCGAAGTTTGTCTGTTCTTTCGTGCTACAATACAGAAGACATGTACGTCATTGTCAGTCTCTCATAATGGCCTAGCGAGTCGACAGCTACCATACCAATATGGGGGAAGGGGACGCGGCTATTCAGTCCTCGCCAAGCCAAACATCAATGATCCAGCAATCTTACCCGTTGCCTGAGTGTATCAAAGTAGTCTGGATTAATGCAGGGAAGAGAGGGGGTAGTAGTAAAGTTATCGAGACCTTGGAAAACATCAAGCCTCTGTATCAGGCTCACGTATCACGACCTGACCCAAGGTTATAACTAAGTTCGTAGAAAGTATCACACAACACTCTAGGTAGCTTAGTGGCTTTCGCACAGATGTGCGGCCAAGGGGTTCATGAAGTTTTTGTCAGCCAAAGAGGGGTTAGGTATCTAGTACAAACCAGAGGACATATTCCCGGCGAGCACGCTCATCGTAGCAAGTCTCTTCTCCCTCGTGATATGGTTGGGGAAAGATTGAATTGCTATTGGTCGCCTGATTGCTCCTCCAGCGTCGTAAAGATGGACATGCTGTACGTTTTGAGAAACAGCCCCTCCAGTAACCTCAGTTATTCGTCCTACTCCACCAGGGTCAGGATGAAAACACCCCACGTGATGACAATCGCTGAAATGGAAATATATTACCGCCGCAGCTCATAAATCTAGTGATCGCTAGGGATCTTTACTTGGCCTTCCACAAAAGCTTTTCTCTTAATCCTGCGGGGACAATTGGACGAACACAAGTTCTTCACGAGTCAGCCGACAGAACCATTCTACCAATTCTCCTGGTCACTGGACGAGATGCAATTTTGCGGAGAAATAACTTGTGCCGAATTTCGCATGGCCATTCTTCGACCGACGCCTTCGATTAGTAATAACTAGCCCTCGAGTCTACTTTGGTAGATGGGTCTATTGTATACCAATAAAGATATGCTTTAATTACCAAGGGATTTTGAACCCAGATCTACGTAGCTTTTGGAATACACCCACAGGATCATACCGAGAAGAAACAGCCTGCATCTGCTTCACGGACCTGATTCCGTAACTACCAATCGCATCATATGTTAAATCAGCGTAATTCAAATAACGCCACAACCATTTAGCATCCCTAGTTTCCGCATACTTGTCAATATCGCGCTGACATGAAAGTGCGAGAGGATAAATAAGCGCCTCCTGCTTGACTGTCTCCATGGCGAATCCAATAGACGTCATAATTCCAGGGCCTCGGCCTGCTGCTACTTCTGCATCCAGACCGATAGCATTAGTTCCCTTGCCTGCTGCGATCATGGGTAAAGTTATAGGCTGGAGTTGAAGAAAAGCTGACCAGGTGGCATTGGGCTGAATCAATTGCTGCACCTCCTTCACCATCATATCGAACCGCTTAAAGATGTACCTCTGAATATCTTTATCGTTCTTGACGGCACCGGGAATCCAGATATTACTAAGTATCAACAAAGTCAGTCGATAGTGCGGTTTAGATAACCACAATTCTCCTTGCGAGCTAATGGGAGACTGACTAAGAGCGTCCAGCCCCAGAGAACTCTTGGGCAATATTGAAGAGGGTATCAGACCGCATGGAGGACGAAAGCCGCTTAGGAATAGCCTTATACCCGTCGAAAGCCGCAGAGTCGACATTATCCTTATTTTCAAGTGCACCAATAATGGCCCACCCAGCCGAAGAGGAATATGCAGCTATAACATGCGATGAACTGCCCAAATCGGTCAGGTTCTTGGTGAAGTCAACCATGGTATCGAGAACCTGGTTAATGACACTGATGTTCCATATCATGGTGCCACCCCACATACGCGGTGTTTGTCTGTCGGCAAAGGGGATGGCTTCGAGGTCGAACCGCGTTACGAAACCAAAATTACCCGAGCCGCCCTTGAGCGCGATCCACAGCTCGCGGTTTTCATTGGCGTTGGCGTTGACAACCGTCCCATTAGCCAACACCACCTCCATGTTCTTGATCGTGTCGCATCCAAATCCATAGGCGTTGTTGAAAAAGGACATGCCGCCTCCTAGCAAGAACCCAGCAACACCCACGGTGGTTTGTCCGCCGCCGGCGGCACCCACACCATAAGATTCCAAAGTTTTGTATACGGCGCCCCATCTACCACCTGCCTCTATCGAAGCAGTATTGGTCTCTTCCTCGTATGTCGTACCATTCAAGTAACCAAAGTCGACAGTCACACCATCCTCGATGCTGTTGGAGTTGGCAAATACTGCATGTCCTCCGCTGCGGATACCAAATGGACATTGGTTTTCGGAGATGATTTTCGCAAGTCGGACCGTGTCATTTGTTGATTCAGGCATGACTACGCACCATGGCTCTAGTGCCGCGTCCAATGACCAGATGGAATCGATGCGTCTATCATAGGCTATCGTATCGGGGAGAAGGACCTTGCCACGCAGTGCTGTACTCGCAGCGAGTTTTTGACACTAAGCCAGTTAATAAGTATAATGATGACATATTGCGAACTTGGAAACTGACGCATTCGTGGCTACGGCTAGTTTCGCCTCTTGCACATGTCACTTCCATAATACCCATAGCGACGGCTAAAGCCGTCCACATCTTTATAGCGAATTTCATGCTCGACAGATGAATCTTGGACTGCAATTGGCACAATGTGTAGTTGGTTAATACAACCTTGTCACAATTTGAAGAAGGTCGTATAGATAAACCCCGCGCCGGATTAAAGTACCACCATACTACCTGGGCGATATTAGAGACTAAATTACCCATGAGCAAGGGTGGTTAGAGGGACATATCCAATTGGCGACAATACTGTAGAGTATCCCTGTAGCCTACGTATTTATGGGAAATCTGCTTGGGCTTACAAAGAGTCATAGATCGGACTGATCGCTGTCCATTCTCGCTAGCAGCAGCCATGGACAAGAAGCATTGTTTCTAGCTGCAGAGGCAGGCTGAGACTTGTGGCAAGTAACACTGGTCGGGTCTGCAGAGAATTATCAAGACTTGACCTTGTTTAATCAGCACTTTCTGTGGCTTTCTTGTATTTCCTTTTCGTAGTCTCAGATGCGGAACCTGAATCTTCGTGGTGTCTCCAAGCTGTCGAGCCCAGTTTAAGTTTTGGGTTGCTGTCTCACGACTTTATTTTCTCGTTCCTGGCTTTTGGCTGCTACAGCCTTTTGTTCTTACGGTCGGACATTTGATAAGAGGCTACTGCAAGCTACCCCCATGGCTCTACGAGACTGACGACGTTTGAATGCATGGAAGTGGTCAGGATTGAAAAGGACTCATGCAGACAGCAAGCTGATGAAGCTCGCCTATTCAGGAGCTTCGTCGATGAACAAAGTAGAAGTATACAATTTAGATTCTTTCAAATCATTGCAATTACTTGGAATGAAAAAGTCTGCCGGTTTGTGTGAAACACAAGTCTTCAGGTCAGCCTTTCGCTCGCCATAAGTACGGTCAGGATTCCACAACAAGACTCGAATGCGGCTCTTCAACTGTGTCCGAAGTCTCTGATGCCGGTGATTGGTGATGCCCGTTGTCTGGAGCTTCTGCCGTTTGTGCTAGCCCGTCGATTAGTCTCGGCCATAGTCTCGGCCATCGTCCGAAAGACTTGGAAATCCTGCTCGCCTCCTCGCTCTAAAAGCCGTGTCCCTGGCTATTGTCCAGCACTTGGGTCGTGTCTTTTTGGAGGTGCATGGTGATTCCAATTAGTCGAGAGAGTAATCTCATCATGATCGTCGTCTCCCGCCGCTCAATTGAGTTTCCAAATCCTGAACAAAACGCCGGTCGCATTTCCGCAATTTAAATCGGGTTGTCAAAAAGATTGGCAGGTAGTGACTAGAGGGTCATAAAAGCCTGCATGCTAAGTATAATCGTGTTGAAAACCTTCCGGACAAACCCGTTAGACAATGCTGTGACTTGTTCACGGACCACGCCGACTCCTCTCAACTTCTAAAGGGGTCACACTGGGCGCACGTGGCAAATTCAAAATCAAGCTCAATCACCGGATCCATTGCTGTAAGACCCCAGATGTTCAAAGTTTGCAGGATCTGAGATGCGAGATTGGGAATCTTAAGTCTGAACAGGTCGCAGATGTGCACCTTCAAACTTTCTGCAGGGTAGGATGCAAGCTGCTATCAGGAGAAACAGCACGGCGAAGCGGACTTTGCCACTAATTAGGGTCTGCGAAACTGCACCACCTCGTCATTCTGGAAGTCTTGATACAGTCAGATTGATTACGTCTCACAGTATAGAGAGAGAACTCGGCCCAAGTCCACAGGAGCTTCTCCTATCTAAGGCATACGGAGCATCCACTTGCGTAGCTGGCAGTGGCAGTGGTCGACCGGTTGAAGCTTTATCCATATGAATTCAGGCAAATGCCTCTTTATGAGTTGTCGATCATGTGGGAGGTCGGTTGCAGATTATTAATCAATTTGGAGTCCCATATTCTCACCTCCGCAGCGAATTATTTGCCACCAACTCCCCATCGAGCTCATCCTTGATAAATGTTGACCTGGATGGTGGCTGGATCCTGCTTTGTGACTCTCAACGAAGTAATTCGTACCTATGCAAGCAATTGCAACATTTACGTGATTTCGGAAGATGCGAGGGATGGAGCCTTGTGAGATGAGAATTTTTTTCAAGAATTGCCGCACCAAAATTATATCGACGGATTCATTTGTGAGCAACGCCATGACATTCACTTTTTGACTTGACAAGAAAATATAGGCTTGGGTACAGATGCAGAGCGTAGCTCGGAAACACTGGAAATATAGTGACGTCGAAACATCAACATAAGCACCGAAAACTGACCGACGCAATTCTGGAGAAGCAGGTCGTGCAGCCAAGCTCCCAACGCAGACCTCCTTGGCGATACTGTGGCTCGGCAGTGTAGTAGACTCGCTCATGTTTAGTTGCTTCCACATGCAGAAAATTGCACCTTCTCATTCATTAGCAACCAAGTAAGGTATCGGAATTCTCCAAAAGTCCATTGACTTGTATCCCTGACCGTGATATCTACAGAGTCCCAGCACCGCCGGGGAGATGCCCAAAGAGGCGCATGACACAGGGTTGCAACGCAACAAGGTTCCATTTTGGAGAAAGACGGGGGAGTTCCCATGAGTTCATGTGCACAATGTTGCGATTTCCCAACAAAAGAGGTGATTCCATTCGATGTTCGGGCGTCTCCTTCCGAGGTCGCCGCTGGCTTTATGTCTACAACTTTGAGATCACATTCAACCCTGAGTCCGACGACATTGGACCGCAAGCCCGGCACCAATTCGTCGGGAAGATTTCCCCATACAAGTTTAGTGGCGCGGGTCCTGCTTTTATTCCTAGATTCATGCAGTACATATATCTGAATGAGGTCCGATGGAGGGGAAGGAGGTTGAACGGACGCATTTCATGATGCTGCATTGTCCAAATTTTACTTAAGAGCATCGTGGCACCTCCGATGATCCACCTGGGCCTAAGTCCCAGTTCATGAGTATCGGCCCTATCTGCTCAATATGAGACTCTCTTCTCTCTCACATGGCACACTCCTGAGTGCTGCCGGTGTGTCGGCCGGCCATATTGGATCACAGGCAAATAAGAGAGAGTCGATCACATTCGCCAGCAATGGCACTTTTACCAGCCTTGTCAATACTCTGACTTTCCAGACAACGACGTCTCTCTCGGCCCCGACGGCGCGTACTATTTCTCCGCCTCGAGCTTTCACTTCAGCCCCGGCGCACCCATCCTCCACTCCACCGACCTCGTCAACTGGGATATCATCGGCCACTCTCTTCCTCGCCATACCATTGCCGAAGGCTATGACCTCCCTCCAGTGGCTCCCGGCCAGGACCCCGAGTCAGCGCCTGTCCGTTACCGATACGGCAATGAGGCATCTTCTCTGCGCTATCGAGCGAGCAACAAGCTTTGTTATTGGATCGGCTGCACCGACTTTTGGCATACACATGTCACCACAGCTCCCAGTCCGACTGGGCCATGGACCAATAACGGCCGACTCGACTACAACGGGACATGCTACTGCGACAATGATATTTTGGCAGATGACAATGATACCATGTACGTTGCGTTTGGTAAGAGTGATATCCGCATTGCGCAACTGGATCAGACCGGTACGAAACAGGTCCGTGTGGAACATGTCTTTAACCCAAACGATGCTGGTGTCAGCAGTATCGAAGGCAACAGGTTGTACAAGATTCACGGACTATACTACATCCTCAACGACCGTCCTGGCGGCACTACCTACATCTGGAAGTCTAAGAATGTCTTGAGTCTTTATGAATATAAGATTCTCGTAGATAGCGTCACCCCGCCTGTGGAGAATGGCAATCCACCGCACCAAGGGTTCCTTATTGAGACCCCTGAGGGAGACTGGGACTACATGTCCTTTACCTGGGCCTATATGGCTGGACGTATGCCGGTCCTCGCACCCGTTACCTGGGGTGACGACGGGTATCCTATCTTCGTCAAGAGCGCCAATGGTGGTTGGGGCGTGGAGTATCCGCTGCCGCATCCCATTTCCACAGCGACCCCGAAGAACTGGGACCGCACCGACAAGTTCAAGGTCACGAAGCTGGAGCCCTCGTGGGAGTGAAACCACAACCCGGCTGAGACGTCTTACGAGTTCCGCTCCGGCGGTGGGCTGGTACTGCGCACGGCATCGGTTACGAACAACATCTACCGCGCGAGGAACACGTTGACATCGCGTGCACGGCGAGTTCCTGCGAGGAACTGTGAAGCTCGACATCTCAGGCATGGTTGACGGTGACCGCACAGGACTCGCTGCCTTTCGCGATCAGACTGGATATCTAGGCGTTCACCGCGATGGTGAAACGCCATGCTGGCAGCCATGCGTGTGCCTGGATGGATGAGTGGTCCGGGCTGAACCTGACCATGGGCGATGGGCGATGTTGTAGCCTCCAAAACTCTGCCGACTGGAACGAAGAAGGTCTGGGTTGGCGTAGACATGGATGTGCGCGCGGGCGATACGACAACCAAGTTTGCGTACAGCCTGGACGGGAAGAAGTTCGATCTCTTTAGGCCGATGTACCAGCTGTACAGGGGCCGGGCCTTTTTCGTTATGTATCGATTTGGCATTTTCAATTATGCCACAAAGGGACTAGGCGGAGCCGTAGTAGTTGAATCATTCACGGCTGAGTACGAGTGTTTCACAGACAACATAGATGGATAGTGCTGTGGGTATTTGCCACATGGGACATCTCCAGTGAGTCAAGGCTAGAAATATGACAAAAGTCCTATTTAAGGAATCAATATGATTCGTCAGTCCATTAAAACAATCACATCTCGCTGTCAATGCAATTATTACAGTAGGACCGACTCCACATAACTAAAAGAGTCGAGACGCAGTTTAAAGAAGTAAAGGAGATAGATGGATAGAAAAGCTATCAAGACAATCAATGACCAGTGAGATAAGAGCATAACGACCATATATTTACTTTGTATTACAGGTCCTTTCGAACAGCACCAGGAATGTATTTTAAAGATGAGGCCAACTGGCTACTTTGCCAATAACCTCAGCATAACTTGCCATTAATCCATTAATTTGCGGGGTCGAGGAGGAATAAAATGTGCATCATTTTGTCTAACTGGCGGCTGATCCTTATGGTTTCGACAAATATTATAATAAGGGTATCATCTATTACATATCAACTAAGTTCACTTTAGTCTTTTATTTTACTTCTATATCTATAGGCATATCTATTATAGAAAAGATAACGAGATGCTTAAGCCTGTGGAACGACATTACTCAGAGCTTGAACATTTCTTAGAGATATATTTCTACTTGTGGGGCTAGAGGTGCAGGAGGTAGCTAAAGCTGAATATTTCCGCCACACCCCAATCCAATCGAGGTTCACTTACTAAGGAAGCCACTATCTAGGACCTAAAGCAAGTTAAATTAAACGATAGTGGCCTCGCTCAAACGGAGAGCCTAGCTATAGCTAACGGATAAAGATATCTGCTACCCGCCCACCAATCATTAACGCCGTACTCGTAGTATTCCCAGCAACATTCCCCAGCACAATGCTTAGGTCTGCAATTTCCAGTCCCTTAATGCCATGCACGCTCAAAGATTTGTCAACCACGCCCATCTCCCTTTCCGGCGCCATCTTACAGGTCCCCAGAGGGTAATACGTAGTGCCAATTCTCTTGCGCACCATCTCTTCAATAGATTTATCATCTTCGGCCGTATATTCAGGGTCGTTAATAGCGGCAGATGTTACTAAGAAGCTTGGATGCTCTGAGGGAATCTCACTATCGATAAATCGCGTCTTATGCACTAGAGTCCCGTTATTTTTTATAGGCCCAGACGTGTAAGGTCAGATCAAAACCGGTTGCGTCGGACAAGTAGCCGCTTCGGAACTCAATTAGATCGTCGATACTGGGTCCATTGATATACTGGGAGTGGCTTTTAATATAGCTTTGATAGGAAGAAGGCGTCATACTCCTACCACGGACGCTCGAGACTCTGGATAATTATTGTAAATGCAGAGAGTAAAGTACGACTTCCGAGGAGGAAAAGGCGCAGGGCTCTCTAAGATGCTGTCTCAAGTCAGGCTTACAAAGATCTGCGTTACTCGGAAACAAATCTTACCCATTGATCAGAATCATTGTTACCAAAGGTTTGGTGATCCTGGTAGCCGTGGCCGATACCCCGGAGTTCATACAGTATTGGAGTGCCTGCGGCAGTAAACACTTCCATACTGCCAATTCCGGATCTCTCCAGTAGTGTTGGTTTGTCAAAGGTACCGGCGCAAAGCACCACGGACTTTCTTGCTCGGACGATGCTTAGATGGCTATTAGCATTACTATCCGGCCTTCGATTTCGCCTGAACGCAATGCCTGTTGCTCTCTTGAATTTGTTGAATAATACACGAGTGACTTGCATGCCAACAAGAACATGGAGGTTCTGATGGTGTCCATCCTGAAGTTTTGGGTGATTATAAGTATGAGCAGAGTCCTAGCGCCGACCAGACTCTCTGGACACGTATTTGAAAGATGTAGATGTTGAATTCACAGCCGCGACATTCTGCAAATCTGTAACAGTGTCGTAATCACCTTGATGTACTGCAGAGAGGAAGTCATCAGCGAGACTGTCCCCGCGATATCGCCCATTGGAGATCTTGATGGGGCCATGAACCCCATGAGCCTCTTTGTCATTGGTACCAACATAATCCTCAAACTGAAATCGTGTTAGCTTCTGGCTCGTTCATTGGCTAAGATATGTACTTTTTGCAAACTTTGCCAGACCATCGCTTGGTGTTCCAAGCGTCGAAGTCGCTGGACTGACCACGAGCGTAGATGGCACCATTGACAGATGAGGCCCCCCTCAAAAGACCAACAGTCGTTTGGATGATCGAACAACCGGCGACCTGATACTCAGGAATTCCCAAACATACCAGGTTATTCAAGCTATCAGTGGCAAAATTGGCACGATACAGGGCCGGATGGATGACCTTTGGAAGTTTGTGGTTGTCTGGTCCACCCTCCACGACGAGAATAGACAAAGATCGGTCGGTGTCCGCAAGCCTGCCGGCCACAACATAGCCCGCAGTTTCCCCTGAATAAAATTAGCTTGGAACCCAACGAAATGAATAATTCTTATCTTACCACCAACAACAATCACGTCCACCTCACGAAGCGCATCTGGGAGTTCGACAAGCACAGCCATGATAGTTAATAAAACGGGAAAAAGTAAGAAAATTTAGAGCAAAAAGCACTGTCAGCCGTGCGGAGTCCTTAAAGAAAGCATACTATGTCAAGAAATCTAAAAGGAAATGTGCGGAACATGGGTCGTACGTACACACAAGTCGAGTCAGCAAACCCCGCGCCGATATCCCATTCCAAGGCAGCGATAATGTACGTCGTGTTCGTGGGGAGCTAAAATAACCAAATTTGTGAAGTCGGCAGGAGCGGGGGAAATAAAGGTGTTTTTATTGTGTTGCATCAGTGAAGTAAAGTTGTGACTAGCTTTGCCTTGAATGTAGTTGGTTATTTGCACTTCCGCCCGTTCAAAGAACGGGCATCCCTCGGCCTCATTTGCGAATCCGAAACCTGAAAGCACACAGAGTTGCCTGTGGTTGATCGACATGGTGAGAAGAGCTATAATAATTGCCTTCCAAATGTAGGCCGTTCCATCACGTACAGGGTGAAATAGCCGAATAAACAGATCAGGTCAAAGCTGTTTTCGACCGTCAAGTTGGTAGTCAAAGTGTCAATTTACATCTTTGTTCTTTCTTGTTTTCGTTTCAATTCTTCACTGATACGCTATTTCTTTAGATCGGGGGTCAATTCGCCCTGCTTCATCTCAACAATATTGACTTCTCTACATTACCTGCGATGGGCTATTCCTACTGATACTTGAATGTATGAGTAGAGCAACCCCAGAAAGTATCTGGTACCCTGACGTACGGATCATTGCTCAGTTTTCGTCAATGCTCATACACTTACGTTCCTGATTATTCTTGACTGGCGTGTTGCGTTCGAGACTACTTGTCTGGCCCTTTATCCCTGACTCTATGGTCTATTCTATTGAGTTCAACCTCGCTGCTATCCTCCATCCGCTCGTGGTTATTATTTCTTATTAGATACCGGCTTCTTAATTGAGGGGCCTGTGTCCCTATCTAATGATGTTTTGGAAAGTTGCTAATAAATAACCATGATAAAAGAGAGCGGCCAAATTGCGAGAACATCTCTAATTCCCAATCAAACGCTTTGGGAACGACTCGCATGCAGAAAAGAAGGATTAGGCAAGTCAGCTCTGCAATGCCCTAGAAGATGATATGGTTGACGGAGTAAATTGTACCGCCGTTGCAATCAATCTGGACACCACCGTAAATACGAATCACGGCGTAGGCGCAAGTGCTGCGGCTTGTTAGTTGGAAGACAAACTGGATAGCGCAGCATAACATATACTAAGCGCAAAGAGAATAATATCTAAATGACCATCCTACGCTTTATGCGCATTTAGAGGCTCCAGATAACTCTTTAGGGCAAGATCAAAATCACCAGATCGGCGCAGCGATGAAACGACATGACAACGACGCCGGCGACAAGAGATTGACGCAGACACCCTCTGCCCATCGGTAATACGAATTTTCCTTAGGGACGTAGTACAGGTGTGTGGCATTGATGACTGCGGAATAGGATATGGACTTCATGACAACGAGACCGTAGCAGATCCACCAGAATGTGTTTCGGGTCGGATAAGGAACCAAGATGGCTTTCCATTCGAGAAATAGAGCGTTTTTAGAGAAGCACATCGTGGGGAAATGAACGTTCGTAGCAAATTGATGGTCAGGTAACACCGTGGCGTGTTAGTTATCCCAGTTTGCAGTGGTTAGGAAGAATTTCAGCTGACCTGCATCCATGTTTTCATATTATTGCCCTGAATATTCCATTGATTCAAGTAGAAGCCGACGCGGTTTGTCAAAGCAGATAAGCTCCAGGCACGAGCAATATAATGTCCTTATGGATATTTCCTGTCCGAAGTGTTTTGGTAAGCATGGAACTAGAAGCGTGCTCAATTCACGAAAGCAAGAAGACCGAAAGCCATGAAAACTTGCAAAGCCTTCATCTAAGGCAAGGTGGAGGTGGAACAAAATGTGCCTTAACGTCTTCAGTTTTGACACGTTTAGTACGAAACATATAACCACGAGCAGGATCGCTTATATTAGGCCAACGCTTGCGAACTCAAATGCGATGTTGTCCCTATTTGGAGTGTCAATGAAATTGGGCATGAGACCAGGGAAAGGTGCGGCATCAGGCCCCTCGAAAATCCCCTGCACCTGATCAGGGGACGGGGGTCAATGTTTCCGAAAGACTTGTTGCCAAGGCAGAACAAGATTTCTTGGTAGATTGTGTTTGAAGTTTTACATAATATAGAAGACAAAAATGATGTGTTTGAGCGTTGGACTTCAGTATTCATTGGAAGGTTTTGTACAACAGTTTCATGATCTAAAGGAGGCTCTATGGATGGTGCCCTTGGCAGTTTTGGACATTTTGCGGTTTATATTTCCTGTTCCCAGAGGTCTGGCTGCCACAACTGCCTGTTAACTTGCACGTTGTAAAGGGATAGGCACCCTAGACGACTCTTGTGTTCGCATGCTATGCAAACAAGTATTATGGCGTCTTGCATGCGCACACCACGACCAAGCTCAGAATGCAACTCCATAGTGGAATTTAGGAAGTCGCTGTGTAATGGAGGTATTGGAAAAGAAGACAAGATAATCTTTGACAAACTAATACTGACACGGCGATGGGCTAATTGGTTAGCAGCTTACAACACGTAACGCACATTTCATTGGTAGTGACGCAATTAGTTTTGATGCTCGTATCTCAACCATCAAAACTATCCAGGGCAACAGCAAGTACGTCAAAGCCCCTTTACTGTTTCATGCGTTGCGTGATCAAGTAATATGTGACTTGGAACGCCAAAGTGAACCCACAGCAACGATGGACTTTCGAAGCGGCATAACGTGTCTTCGAGAACGGTCAGTACTGACCAGTGTCGAGACTCAGATCTAAGATCCTGACTTGGACGAGCGAGAGGGACGAGCGAGAGGCGTCATCGTAAGCCTTGAAGCTCTCAAAAAAACGGCCTATCAGGCCTACATCTACCATGACTATGTGGCTCATATGGATTCCATCATGGTCTCGACTGCAGTTGAGTAAACCAGCGAGATGTCCATTACCTCCTTGGAGATGCGAATAGTAACTAGCCATTGGTCTAAGCAGCAGCAGCCAGAGAGCTACTTGATGGTAGATCAGGTACCGTTATGGGTCTTCAAGACAACAGCGGAGACGCTCCATGTATGACCGAATTGGCCATTTAACTTCTGAATTTGGGTGCTCCAACATCTGCAAACCTCGAAAAGAGAAGTTTAGAAGCATGATTAAGACATCAACAAAATAATATGGGTAGTCTAATGATTTCGATGAGTCAATCGTGCCTCTGTCGGAAGGTTAAATTAGACTTCCTCCGCTTCCAAAAAATGTCTGGAAAGCACGTCGTAACGCAAATCTTTCAGTCTGATGTGGAATGAAAGCCCCGGCAGATCTGATAGGCGATCTGCGAAAAGTCATGCACAGAAAGTATCACGTCAGGAGCCGAAGAAATGGAATACATCGCCCAGAATGGTTGTCTGGATATAGTGCGCGTTCGCGGAAGCTCCTGTCCTTAGCAAGTGAGGGTACTACTCGTCGCTCGACAGCTGTCAGAGCAACGCTTTCCTGGCCGACCTGTGCGACTTGAAATTAGTGGTAACGATAGATTCTCCAAAAGTGGTCGAGGTAATGCTGTCTTCTCCTGAAATCTCCACTGGCTTAGTAGTGGAATCGCCCGTATAATTCGCATTTGCATCACTGCTCTCCATCATCTCGAGGCTTTCCAAGTAGTTGCTGGTTCCATTTTCGGGGTCCTGATCGGTAGGCACGCAAGTTGCCGGGGCAGCGGAAGAACCTAACGCGCCTGATATAAACTTGCCATCATCACGGCCATTACCTTCACCAACAAGCATATCCAGAGCAGCGTCCTCATGCCAACCGTTGATGAAGTCGCCGTGCATACAGTATCCAGCACCAGTGGTATTGCTACAAGACAATTGGAATGGCGCTGTGCCATCCCAGCCATTAGGTGCGACAGATTTAGTATCGTAGCGGGCAGAGTATCGGAGCTGTGGCATTCTTTTCATGCCCGATGGGCATTGATTAGTGCTGGAGTCACTGAATCCATACTCGCTGGCATTACCAGGGTTGACACAGTTCGGGAAAAGGAGTGTGAATCGAAGATGTTGTTGGCATGCCTTCGTGGGCATCGCACCCTTTTCCGACTCGTATACATCTGGTGTCTCCTCACAGTACCATCCCAATTTATTCTCGGGGTGGTCAGCTTCTGCCTGGGACTGTGCAGATGCGAGGCCGGAGACCATGGAGAAGTCTTGCGGAATGGGGATCTCCGAATATGCGGCTGTGTAGTAGGTCCCGAAAGTGAAGATTGGCACCTCTGTGAAGGTATGATTGTCCACATGATAGAGGGTGGGGATCCCTAGATCGGTAATGGGTTAGGCATACCCATAGGTTCTCGCAGGTGGGCCGGCAGGTAGTAGGACTCTTTCACATACAATAGACAGAAAAATCGTTGGGGTTAGCGCCGCTGTAACAGCCCTTCTGCAGGTCTGTTGTTGTCGGCATTACATTAGTGATTGCATCACTGCCGAAGAAGCTATGCATGTGCGAGTTGTATGCTCCGGGCTTGACAATCGCATCAATGTTCTTATTCATAATAAGTGTGTGTAAAAGCTCGCTCCATGCGGACACGGCCGTAATGCCAGTCAACAGGGTGAAGAGGGCGCGCATTCTGGAAATGGAAATGCTAATAAAGTGAAAGAGTGTAGATTGATCACAGATCAGATGAAAGAATGAGAAAGACAATGAGGGTAAAGTTAACAGAGAGGTCTCCCACGGCAAGCGAGTGTGTCAAGAGTGCAAGAATAATAGAAAGGCAAGAACAGGCTGTGGTTTTTGTAATCTTTTGAACGGAGTATGACATCTTGATACAGCCGGCATCTAGATGTGAAGCGGATGTAGGTGGACCATGTAGTTTGGGTTTCAGGTCTTTCAGACCCTTATTAAATCAAGATTAGTTTATTATTATCCGAACCTTCAGTGCCCGAGTACGTCCTAAACCCGTTCTCTCTAAATAATTATGTACTTATAGAAGCTTAGTTAGATGCGAAGCAAAAGATGTTTATCTCTCAAATGTTTTGAGAGCTCTATTTCTCACTGTATTCACTAAGTATGAAATGATATTGTGGTGCATGAGAAAGTGTGCAGTGATTAAGAATGGATGGCGGAAGTCCTTTTAGAACCAAATCTCACGATTCGAATAAGACCCATTCGGGCGAAGTAAGGGTCAGGATTAAGGATTTGCAGCACTTGGCCTCCACTCTTGGCAGATTATATTGTATAATACAGCATGTAGAACCTCAGGAATGTTAGGTTACGAGTCCGCTTATTCCCGATTTGTTGTATCCGCAATCGCCATGGGGTTTAGACGGGTCACAGTACTTAAGTTGTATCCTTGGCTTCGAGACAGTCGTGGCTTTAGGGCCGTGTGGATAGTGTGGGGCTAGGGAAGCGGATATTCTTAATTAGGCATAGCTTAGTGCCTCCTCGTTCGCCTCGGTCTGTTTAGTTTTATGTATATGTGTGTATATTCTTTCATCTCATATCATAGCGCTGAAATTTAGGCTAGAAAGAAAATTTATTATATACTAGGCCTTAGTCTATTTGTTGTACGCTTGAACTTTGTATAAAGCCCTCTTAGGATGTTTTATGGTAGCAGGTAGCGGGCCATTTACTGACTTCACTCCCCCCAGGCTAATAAAATAAGTAAAGAGCTATGTTTTGTAGCGTCGGCCTGGATCTCCATTTCTACTAGATGAATAAACTTGTTTTGTATGAAGCACCTGGTACACCCACGTCTTGACCCCAGTGTGAAACAACTTAAGAATCCTTAATCTAAAGGTTTTAATAAAGTGGTCTGCTACTGCATTAACTTGAGTCTTCAGAACGAACGGGTGCGGATCTTCCAAAAATAGATTAGTTTTCCAAGCTTGTTCGAGACGACACCGGCAAGGGTACGGCAATTTAAACATCATTACAAGAAGGTTATATACTGAGCACCTTAAGACCATCGTGGTCGAATTTCCTTCCTAGTAACGTTCCTGCACTTCTCATTCAGCCAACTACATTCTTTCCAACCTACTTTTTTGCCTCTCTCTCCGTTTCATCAAGATGCACTTTCCAAAGTTAACGGCTGCACTTCTTAGTTGCGTGGCCGGCTCAGTAGCAGGATCTCTCTCGCCTCGAGCTGCACTAACGCAGGTCACAAACTTTGGGGTTAATCCTGCCAATCTCAGGCTCTATGCTTATATACCTGAGAATCTTGTCAGCTCTCCCGGTGTGGTAGTCACTCTCCATGGGGCTTCCGGTAACGCTCAGCAACACTTTTCAACCACGCCTTATGCACAATTAGCCGAGCAATATGGCTTTATTGTTCTGTATCCCGAGTCCCCTCAGGGAGCTTGGGATGCTACATCGGCCAAGTCTTTGAAACATGAGGGTGGTGGTGCTAGTCAGTCTATTGCCAACATGGCGAAATATGCTATTAGAGCTTACAACGGAAATACAAGTAAGGTAGTTGTATCGGGCATCTCTTCGGGAGGCGCAATGGCAGTACGTAACTCACAACTTCAACAGCTTGAAGATCAATCAGTTTAGGCTGCTTGCTAATATAGACTTTAGAACACCTTAGCTGGAGCCTATCCAGATGTTTTTAAGGCTGCGACAATCTACTCTGCCGGATCTTCCGCAAACATTCGCAATATGTATACTGGCTATACTGGAGGCTATCCTAAGATCCAGCTCTACTTAGGTTCTCTAGACACTATTATTGGATCCACTGCTTTCAACAGAACGCTCGGAAATTGGGCACCAGTCCTTGGCTATGATACCATACCAGACCAAGCCCTGGCCAATACCCCTGTTGCCGGATGGACGAAGTATTTGTTGGGTAGCAAGCTTGAAGGGATTTGGGCTGAGGGTGTTGGTCATCCAGTCATGCCTCAGGGTGCCGAAGATATGAAGTGGTGGGGTTTCGTCTGATGCCTCCTGTCAAATCTCCCTGAGACTGGTGCGTCATACATTTGCACAGCATTGTACTTTCTGGTATGCATGTGTAAGCCGCTGCTTAGCACAATTTTCTCACAGAAACGTTCGGAAGTCTTGTCCCAACCTCCCAACTTCTGTACGGTTGTGATAGCAACAGTTGGAGACATATTGTATAGGCGGAGTGAAATGTGTGCCTTATTTATAAGAATACGCCTTGATTCACGAAACCAGCTCGATCTAGATAGCGAGAACAAGGAGCACCGACTTCAATTGGAAGTCTTGTTGATATGCACAGTGTGAGAAAACAAAGCGATGGGTTGTATTCAGTGTCAAGGCACGTACGTTCAGCCACAGTGCAATATGCTATTGTGTAGTCCGTTTGTTTTCTTTTTGGGAAGAATTGAAGAGAATCGCAAACACAAATCGCAAACACATACAGCCAGTTTTGGGTTGCTGCGAATCGTGCACCAACGCCAGTTTATTAGTAGATGACACATTCTTTGATACTTTTGGTCAAGCTGTCGTTCACCGATCTTAAACGTTAAACATGGCCGCCAACGAGTGCCTGGTATCGTCATCGATGCTCAAAGGGCTCACAATCTAGAAACCATGAGTTGTAGCAAAATCCACATCATACAGTGAGGACACTTGAATTTCCAAATGCGAGCAATAGCTGCATATGAGCCGAGGTGTTGTGATTCAAGCCAATAAGGACGATGGACAGTAGATAAGACGTTTACAAGTGTAGAAAGTACGAGCATCGCTATAGCTGCAGCCAAAAGACCTTGATGTAGCAGCGATATCACAATGGGTCATCGATTTCCTGCGTATTTAACCAGATAGATCAAGCAACTGAAGTGCTTATGTGCATACTATGTTGCTAATATCTTCATTGTTGACTTTGTCAATGAATCTAAGGCTTTGGATTTAGATATCCGTAGTAAGCACTTTTGTTATAATTGAATATTCTTTTGAGCTTCCGAATATAAGTCGTCTTAACGAATATTTCAAAGTGTCTAGCAAGTCGGTCCAAGCGCCCGAGTTGGTCGTTCTCTGGGTCTTGTCATGCGCAGCTCCCGCGATCGGTTGCAAACTTTCTCACTGATCCACACCGTAACTTGCCACGCAATCATTCATAAACTTTCACTGCGCTGCAAAGCTTAGCAAATAGCGTCATTAATACTAAGGCCCAGAAGTACATAAGGTAACCCAGTCATCGGCCAATGGCCAGGATGACGAGAGTAGACTGTTGTCTTCACAAAGGCAGGGGAGCTTTTCCTGACTTGATGGGCCAGTGCGTAACTCGATGTGTCATCGCCGCTTACTGGAGCCATCCAAATTACTCTTCAGCCGGGCATCAGTAACAGCCATGGTATGGCTCTGAGTTTCAAGATTTTGGTTCTCTCCGGCCCAGTAAATGCATACGACAGTCCCTCATAAAAATTATTCAGAGCCGAGGTTTGCTCTCAATCTCAGGTTTCAGACTCCAGGATATGTGTCATGAGGGTTATGGTCCACTCGATCGCTCCAAATGGAGACTCTAATTTCACGAGTCCAGACGAAATCCTACTTGAGTACTTCGCCAAACTCTTTCAGGCCAGAAGATGTTGAAACAAAAGGCCTCACTAATCCTGTCTTATCCTGTATTACCTTCAGTGGAGGGTCTCAGCGTAATTACTTGGCAAAGTGCGCACGTTTTCAATCAAGGCTGATAAGGCACGGAAACTTTATATTATGTCATATCAATGCTGTACCGCCTGTGTGACTGAAGTTCGAATGGCACACACCAAACACCCTAGCTGTTTTCATCTATGGCTGCCGAAATGAAGTACTCCTGTGGGGCTCATTTGTCCGGCTGGTTACGAGCATTTGCACCCCCTCCATAGTTCGACGTACACGCTAGCCATTTTCAATTTTGCCGATGATCCCGCTGGATATCCGCAAGGTACTAATTTCAAGTATCATTGATTCAGAGCGGAACTCAGGACTACGAATTATCGGACAAACGGCTAGAGCGGCACATGAATTTGAAAATAGACTGGGAAGCAAAGCGTAAGAGATAAAGATCCTACTTTTGTTTCATTGCTACTGCCCTCTTGTACTCATGATTCAGTGAATCACTAGCATCACCAATAATGCAAACCCGCAGCTTGGGATTTCGGACATTCTCGAGAGCTTATAAAGGTGAGTTAGGGGATTTTTGCCATTTTTGCTCTAGTAGCTCATGGTACATGTGGAAAATAGCTTGCATGAGATGCCGGAAACGGAAGACGAGATGTAACATATCCGAGGAGGATTTAGCTGCCGGCCAGCCATGCACTCGCTGTCGTCGCGAGATGCATATTTGTACTTTCACTACAGAAAGATCATCTACAAGACAGCAAAGACCATCGCGGACCTCAAGAGGTAAGACTCCTCCGAATCCAGTCAACATGCCGCGCTTTGAATTTGAAGAAACCGATAAAGAACGGCGCGAGTGAGAGTCCAGGTGGTGTCATTCTCATTACTCTACCTCGACATAGGTTTCAAGACATTACTCAGACTTTATCTCGGTGTAGAACTGACAATCTAAATGAAGCAAATATTCCTGAAAGCATGTCGCCGCGATCACAACAAGCAGATATATTCCCGGTTTCGCCATTGGAGAATACGAGACAAGGAGATGATGCGTCGTTGCACGATGTAGTTGGTCGTTTACAGCCCGCACCTTCCAATCTAGCAGACTCCACAGTACGGGCCATGGTGTCTAGTGACAGCGACGCCCTCAACCTTCTTTTTGAAGCTGCAAACTACGAGACTGATCAAACTTTAAGGACTTCCCCGTTGGAGGCGAGAAATGGAACAGAACATCCACAAGCGGTGGGTGCTCGTGATGATGACGTGGCATACTTAAATCCAGATAAACCAGCGTCACCGCTAGGCCAAAAGGCTTCTGCGTCCCATGCAGCGGAGGCAGAAAGCAACCGAAATGCGCTGAATAGTTGGGACAAATACCATCTGGTTCAGATGGGTTGGTTCACTGCTTCTGAAGCTATCACATATATTGATTTGTGAGTGATCATTATTGTCTCGCTCATAAAGTCTGCCGGAGAAAAATATGAGGCGACTAACTCATCTGTCGAGATTCTTCAAAAACATGGCCCCAATGACACCCATTATTGGTGATTATTACGCAGACCATCAGAACCATGGGAAACTTACCTCAGAAGAACCCCTGCTTTGCTACGTAATTCTTATGATTTCTTCACGATACCATACGCTTCCGTCGCTCGGAGGGCAATCAAGAGGATATTTGATCCACCAACATCTATGGGAACGTTGCGAATATATGATTACAAGAATAATTCTAGGGCAGGATCGAGCTTTGGAAGGTAGGTTTCGAGGACTGGGCTCAATCGAGGCTCTTCTTTTATTGCTTGAGTGGCAACCCAGGGGTCTCCATATTCCTCCTGTCGGGGAAGGAGGGCTTTCAAATGATGCAGCAATAGCAAAAAGGATTTCGACAAGAGATGGAAGCGACAAGAGCAAATTCATAGAGACGGATCATGCTAAAGATTCGCGGAGGAGATGGTTACACGACGTGATAGGACCCGCGAAGAGATACGACACTATGTCATGGATGCTAATCGGCTGCGCCATATCTTTGGCGAGTGAACTCGGGATTTTCGAGTACTCAGATGAGCAAAAGATTGACGCTACTCACAAAAACAACGCAAGAGCCAAGAAAATCAGGAGAGACTATCACAGGCGTATAATGCTCGCCAGTCTTCTATATATCTACCAGGAGCAATTGGCATCACGACTGGGCCGCAAATCAATGATGCCGCAAGAAATGACACCAAGTATCAAGCCACTTCAAGACTCGAGAAGCTTATTCTGTAAGCAGGGAGAAGATTGGGTCGGCTTCATAGTTGCGTGGACCGAGTTGACCAGGATTGTGAAATCCATTTCCGATGTCATCTTTCCTTCAGTTATGGTTACGAAGCACCTCCTCCGTAGCGGTCGATATGTCAGCACTATAGAGCATTTTCGGTCTTTGCTTTCATTGTGGAAATCAGACTATCTTGATGTCTCAGGTAAGTTTGAGTTCTGCAACCACTCCCACTTTCAAGGCTTTGCTGATGCAGGTGCAAACTAATAGGTAACCTCACCAACCTCGAGGAACTCCTATTCTTAGAGTATCAATGTGCAAAACTGTCCGTTGACTCACTGGGTTTGCAAGCCATAGTTGAGAAATTAATATCTGACGGGGCTGGTACCCAAACCCCCCCAACAGTCACCAACCTGAGCTCTACAGACTACAAAATTGTGCAGACCGTCGTGGAAGACTGTCTTGCAACCCTCAAAGTTGCGATCGCTTTGGAAGAGCAAGGAAGGCGCTTACAGTTTGCGCCGGTCCGGGTCTTTTTGAGGACTGCGACAGCGTCTATATTCCTTGTCAAAGGGTTAAGTCTCGGCATTCGCAGCGTCAGATTGAGGTCATCCGTGAGCGTCTTGGAGCGTACAGTTGCTGCGTTGCGTAGCGGAACTCCCGACGACCTACACCTAGGCTCACGCTATGCAATACTATTGGAGATATATGTTTCAAGGCTGCAAGAGAAATTTATCCATACTGTGCGGCCCGGGATCTCGACGGCGCCTGTTAGCCCATCGAGCTTGAAAGGTTCTGCCGAGGACAATGATACTACATGGATCGCTGATGCAGGGTGTGAGGCCTCTAGTTGGCTTGGAATGCGACCTCCGAGTTCCTCTCGCATCTCTGCAGTTGGAGGGGCCCAATGTTGTTCAACTGACAGCGAAATGAATCCTACCATACCAGAGAGCTTTGGTGACCTCGACGAAAACTGGCCTAGTCTACCACTCGACATGTCCCTGTTGCCGTTGATGGCGGATGAATTTCAAGATCTCCAATGGCTTGGAGAAGGCTCCTAGAAATAGTTCCATGGCAGCACAGTATGTTGTAAGTGTGGAATAAACAATACTTAGTTAGACTCTAAGTATTGTTGAATAGACAGTATGAGTCCAACAAGTCATACACTCCAAAAACACAGACAGCACGACATAATGGTCGATTTTGAAGTCCAGCTATCTCCCCAATTATATTGATACTTCAAGTCCAAATCACACTATCTTTGGGAGGCGGCTGCATACACAAAACCCTGGTTTCAACTGTCCACCGCACTTCATAGACTCTGCAGGCTTATCAAGACACTCTCGATGTATCATTCGACAAATGATGACCCGATAGCCTTTGAGGCCGTAAATCTGACAGAGTCTAGTTTTCCTTAACATGGAAAGCTCACACGAGCCACACCACCCTGGAGTCTCTCTCAATTATAGATTTCAAGGGGCAAAAGATTGTTGCATATCTTTCCGCTCTTCATGCCCGGCTCACCTACACATTAGCTAGATTTCAGAGAAACCACTTAAGGCACAATTGCATCGCCCGCATTGACCTTCCCAAGTAAGGAAATATGAAACTAATTATTTGTCTATTATTCTCTCACGCAGAGTTCCTGGTCTTGAAGTCGTTGTGTTCTTGGCTTCAAATTAAATTGCCCCGCAGCGCTTGTTCTCTCTCGATTGCCTCAAACAAGGATTTGAAATTACCTGCACCAAACCCACCGAAGTTATTTCGCTGTATGATTTCGATAAAAACCGTCGGCCTATCCATAAGGTGTTTTGTGAGAGTTGTAAGAGATATCCACCTTCATCAAAATCGATTAGAATATTCAATCTTCGCAATGTCTCAAAATCTTCGTTCAGTTTCATTCCAGCCTTGGAAAGTCGTTCTTCCATCGCCGCGTAGTATGTTTCGGGCACTTTGATGAACTCGACGCCACGAGCACTGAGGTTGGTGATGGCTTCGATGATGTTGTCACACTTGAGGGCAATGTGCTGCACGCCAACACCGTTATAAAAATTCACGTATTCCTCAATCTGTGACTGCTTCTTCCCTTTGGCTGGTTCGTTGATTGGCATCTTGACAACTTCATTTGCGGAAGACATGACGATGGACTTGAGCGCCGAGTAGTCGCTACAAATGTCAGTATTTCCAGTAGCAATCTCTCTTTTGCCAGACGTTAAAGAGACTTACGTGCAGATGTCCTTGTCGTCAACAGACCAGAACCGATGGAATCCCAATACCTTCTCATAATAGTCACAAGCAGTCTCCATACCGTTCCAATCCATGTTTCCAACACAGTGGTCGATGCGATCAAGATGGATACTTGGAAGGTGGGCCGAAACCGGATCAGTCGCACCAACAACTCGGAAACCAGGCAAGAAAGCACCACTATAAGAGGAGCGCTCTACTAAGGTATGCGTTGTGTCGCCGTACGTTTTGATGGTAGCCAGTGTCACGCTGCCATGGTCATCTTTTAGGACTTCAGGAGGCGACACGACACTTGCTCCTTTCTTGACGGCTTGGTAGTAGAGTGTCTGGACATCTTCCACATCGAACGCAACGTCTACGAGTAGTAAGTAAATTTGTTCAAGCCCATTGGGTTTTCAGAAACGCGCGGAACGGGCATGTCATCTCACCTTTGACAGCATCGCCGTGCAGTTGTTGGTGGTCATGCATGGCCATCACAAGCGCACTGTCCGAGTCGCTAAGGCCACCTTTTCCTGGAGCCACCAGCGGCGAGCTGAGTATGAAGCGAACACTGCCATTGGAAATAACGTGGGAAGCAACGGCTCTCGAGCCAGTCTCCAATCCTTTGTATGCCAAGTGTCTAAAGCCCATGCGGGTAACGTAGTACGAGGCAGCCTGCTTAGCGTTTCCAACCCACCAGTGTACATAGGCATAACCTTTGTATTTCATGAGGCTATTGCCTGACGTTGCGGCCTCTTCTTGATGTGAAGACGTTGATGTTATCGCGCTGGGAACCATTGTTGTTGAAAAAGCAAGGTGTTAGAACGAGGGCTCAACTCTCGTTAGACAAGCCTTCAGACGATGGCGAGCTGTATAAAATAACAAGGATATTCTAAAATCAGTGCTCGGTAGCTATTTGGGCAATCCGAGTTTTCCTGAAGGGTGCGGAACGCCGGCTTAAATGGTCGGGCGCCGGTTTGGCAAATCCACAGTCCCGAGTTTCACTCCCTACTCTACCAAAAATGGTCACTTGCCGTCATAATCAGCCGACGATCTCACTCTAACTTCCCGCCAATTTCTTTTTTGCCTCACGGTCCAAACGTCGAGTGAAGGCATACACGGCTCGAGGAGGCCGGCACCGTTCTGCGTTCTCTGCCTGCTCGCATCTGTTTAGAGGCACTTACCCTGCATGAACGAGTATCATTTCCGAGGTAGCCCTGAGGTTTCCGACGCTTTCCGCAGTCTGTTTGAGACAACACCGCCCCGGAAAATAGTCAGAAAATCATCGGACTATCGGGTTCTTTTATTTCCTCTTCGATCCCGATTGAGTTGGCTTGAATGAGTGCTAAATGACGTCACTTCGTTAACATGAAGATGCCGCCCAAAACTTAAGTCTGTCGAATAAGACTCGCAGAGAGCGATAAAAACACATATGAATCGCCTCCTTCTTCAATGCCCGCAAACATCCAATACGATCTTGAATTCAACTTGCTTAAGCATTTAATATCTCCATTCCCAGAACAGGTTTGAGCAGAATCGAGTAGCCACGAAGCTGTGAAAATGCTTACCAGCAACTTCCCCTTTCATGATAAGTACTCGACTTAAGTGGCTTCGGAAATTATCATGAGTATGTAGCAACGCTCTACGATAAACCATATGCGCAGATTCTTGAGACTGAAGCTGAAATAGAACCGAAGCAGTTAAGGGTACGCTCCCACTCGGGATGAACTCCCCACAGAAACCACAGCATGGGCTGTATGCTGAAAAGCTGTCTGGTACGGCGTTCACTGCACCACGCAACGAGAGCCAGCAGACTTGGCTATACAGAATCTTGCCAGCTGCTGCCCACGAGAATTTCCAGCCATACAGGTCCTCCACGGAACAGTCTGGGTTGCCTTCTGGCCGAATTATAGTACACCAAGTCCCCAATCAGCTACGCTGGGATCCATTCGACTTTGACGACACAGTAGACTGGATTCATGGTCTTAATTGTATATCTATCCGTGGTGATCCGTAGACTAAGAGCGGTCTTGGAATTTATATCTTTGCTGCTGGTAAAAACATGGGTAATGAAGCATTTTATTCGGCAGATGGAGATTTTTTGATTGACCCTCAGCATAGAGTCCTAGACATTCAAACAGAACTCGGCAAACTCGTGGTGCGTGCTAACGAGATATGTGTCATCCCGAGAGGCATAAGGTGGGATTGATTCTGCTCCTTGCACGCACAGAATTTGCTACGCAATAGGCAGGTATCGTGTTACTCTCCCCGAAGGTCCTGTTCGTGAATATATCTGCGAATTATACGAAGGTCACTTTCATCTACCAGAACTGGGAGCTTTGGGTTCCAATGGCCTCGCCAACGCGCGGGATTTCCAGATACCGATTGCGTCCTATGATGAGGACTTATGCCCTTGGACTATCATTTCAAAGTTCAACAACACACTATTCTCTTCTTCCCAAAATCATATTCCATTCGATGTTGTCGCGTGGCACGGATCATAGTACCCTTATAAGTATGATCTGGGTCGGTTTAATACTATTGGCTCTATTTTATTCGACCACCCTGATCCCTCTATATTTACAGTCCTTACAGCTCCATCTTCTAAAGTTTGGCACAGAAATTGCCGATTTTATAATCTTCCCGCCACGGTGGCTTGTCCAAGAAAATACATTTCGCCCACCCTGGTATCATCATAATGTAATATCCGAGTTTATGGGTCTGATAGCTGGAGGATACGATGCGAAGGTAGGCGGTGGTTTCCGACCAGCAGGCGCTAGTTTACATAACATTATGAGTGCCCATGGGCCCGATATGCCAACATATGAAGCGGCTTCCAATACGAACCTAGTGCCACAAAAAGTGGGAGTAGGCAGTATGGCCTTTATGTTTGAAAGGTGTATCTCTAATCCTTCGCATCTAGCTTGGAGTTCTTGCTAATATCTGCTGCGAATAAGTTCCCTGATGCTGGGAGTCTCAGATTGGGGATTGAAGACATGCGAGAAGACCCAAGCTAATTATCAAACACAGAGTTGGGAGCCTTTAAAGGTTCGTTTTAAGAAGCCATAGTCGGAAGGAATATAGATATTCTAGCACCGACGGTTCCTCTCAGGGCGATGGCATTTTACTTGAGTTATTAAAAACATTGAAGAACTTTTGGAGCTTCGAATGAAGTTCCATTCAGCGAATGTCCAGTTACACATAATCCTGAATATAATGCTTCTTACTCTTCAAGATTTATTGTACAGTGGACAATGATATACTAGGACAAAGTTGTTTTTTTTTCTTCTTATTACAATGTTCAAAGTCCAGATTTCGCCGGAGAAAACAAAAAGCACAATTGAATGAGGACTAGAAAACAGCTTTACATCAGCGGTAAATGCTCTACATATAGTCAACTGCTGCATCTATATTATATGGGCCAGAGACATTGCCAGCAAAATGACGCCGGCACACTCTCCAAACCCTACATAACGAGATTCTTTTCCACCTCGACCGGAAATGATAACCTCATCTCCATCTTCTAAGAATGTTCTTTTACCCTCAATGTCCAGAGTGATTGGCTCTTTGCCATTCTTCGTTGCTTCTAAAAGGCTGCCCAGAGAATTGTTCTCAATGCTTGAAATGGTACCACTACCAAGAATATCGCCTATTCTCATATTACAGCCAGTTATCGAGTGATGGGCAAGCATTTGAGGAAATGAGAAAAACAAGTCACGCGTGTTTCCATTCGATATGACTTTGGCTTTTGCTGAATTGTTTTTACGGAGCTCGACGGTTAGGCTGATGTCGAAAAATGTGTCGGAACGTGGTTCGACTAGGTACGGGAGAACCTTTTCTGGCGATCGTAGATCCAAGAAGGAGCTGGTTGCGCGAAACGGCTCAAGAGCGTCAACCAGGACAACCCACGGGCTAATAGTAGTGCAGAAGTTCTTAGATGTGAATGGTCCTAAGGGAACATATTCCCAGGCTTGGATGTCCCGAGCGCTCCAATCATTCATCAAGACTAGCCAGAAGATGTGCTCCTCAGCCGATGCGATGGGGATAGGCTTTCCGAGCTTGTTAGGTGTGCAGACAAAGGCCGCCAGTTCAAGCTCAATGTCCAGTTTCTTGCTAGGGCTTAATTTCAGTATCTTGAGTGTCGAGGTTGGATCGGCAAGTATCTGACCAATTGGATGGCGGACCGGTGTGCCAGAGACGACGGCTGAAGAGGCCCGGCCATGGTAGCTGACTGGTAGATACTTGTAATTTGGCTGCAAAGCATTGTCGTGACCGCGGAACAAAACACCCACATTGTAAGCGTGATTCAAACCCGCGTAAAAGTCAGTATAGTCTCCAATATGAAGAGGAATGTAGTTCTTGATGTTTGAGCGCGGGATTAGAGTCGTGTTCTGCGTATTTGCATTATTCTGCAGAACGGTCGCATATTTTCCATTCTCCGTTAGAACTTCTTGAAGATAACCTCTGACTTGTCGGTGTACAGGCCGGCCTAGGGCGGCAAAACCGTTGAGTGTGGTCTCATTAAATACAGCCAAATGAGATTGTATGAGAGGCAGATGGGCGAAGCCATTGCCCGCTGCAAAAGCAGCTAAGTCTAACGCATGATCGCCAATCGCGATAGCCGGTCGCTGTGTAGGATCGTTGGTCGTAGAAATGATGCCAAATGGTATGTTATCGATCGAGAAAAGCGAATCGTCTGGAATTGACAGCCAAGACGAAGACATTTTGCATGAGTTCGTACGCAACGATGAAATGACACTGTGGCACGTCAAACTTGTCCCTAAAGAAAAAGGGGGAAAAAGAAAGGACAAACAGAAAATGTGAGCGCGAGACATCTACCAACAGCTTAACGCTGAAGGTCGGATGCCGCCATAGGTTACGACGGCTCCCGAAGATTACCGGCCACAAGCGGGATCCATCTCCGTTGATAGCCAAACTCGGCACCGCCGGACCACATTCAGCCGCAAACGACTCCCGATAAGCAAGCTGAGATTCCGAGAGCAAGGAACCTTCCAATCGGTGAAACGTTTGGATGCTCCACTTTCTCTGCACAGTTCGAATTTCGGCATGATTCAGGAATTATCGCACTGTTATATCCGTTTTAAAAGGTATAATGCTTTGGTCAGTCGACGTACGCTTTGTGGCTTATCTGTTCATAAGCAGGCACTTCGCATCGCTTAAACCCACTCTACGCTAAAGAAACAACCCAAGAGGCCCAAGAAGATTGGTTTTAGACAGTATGGCTTCTGCCGCTGAAGTTAAGACTTTGTCAGCAAATGACAATTCGGTGTTAGCAGCGCTGTTTGACTCCGAGGCGTCACTCACAAGTCCAGCAACCAAAATCTGCGATATTGAAGAGCCGAGGCTACCAAATTTCAATGATTACCAAGTTCGAACTCTACAAAAACTGGAAGCCGAGATTCTGAAACCGCTCAATGAGACCAGGCCTCCGCGACAGGGGATTGAGAAGGCAATTGTGGATCTCGATGAACTCATCAAGGCTTTCCCCGAGTATCCTTCGGCATACGCAAACCGCGCACAAGCACAAAGGCTTCTGCTTGAAGAGACTGAAGAAGAACAAGATATTTCAAGATGCGATCCAACCCAAGTTTCGATTATTCGTGCAACACTAGCAGATCTATCTACAGCAATCAACTTGGCTACCCCCCATGATCCTAATTCATCGGTCTCTCCGCTCCAGGCCCAAGTCTTAGCAAAAGCTCACACACACCGTGGATATATCCTGCACAAGCTCACCAAGAAAGAGACTAGGCGGGAAATGGCAGGGACTCTTGGTTTGGGGGACTTTCAATCGCTAGAGGAGTTGGCAAGTCGAGACTTCTACCAAGGTGGTGTGTACGGCAACGATATTGCAAAGCAGTTGTCAGTCCTTACCAATCCATATGCCAAATTGTGCGGAGCTATTGTCAAAGAGGCGTTGATGGAAGATATTGTGAGATCACTCGTCTGATAGAATAGGACGGATTTGCTGAATGAGTCTTGTGACGGGAAATGCAGACTGTCGCGGATGGGTGCAAGACGAAATTCAACTATTGAAGTGCGTGTCAAAATTTAGTTCTTTTGCACTTTTAGTCGTCGAAGATCCAAAGGCCTTGAACTCACATAAACAGGGTCACAGCTGTCCAACCCCGCGAGTGGTAGTTGATGTAGCCGAGCAATTTTGTCTGTTTAATGAGTTGCCATCAATGCATACCGACAATCCCAGTAACTCCAAAGGTACCGTCCCACCACTGAAAAGGATCTCCCGGGTTCCCCAGGCCATTGGAAAGATCCAGTGATGCCCAATTGTCTAAAGAGGAGGTAGCTGGTGCTAGACACGATGCCCAGCTAAATTCTTGATCATCAGTGCCACTCGCTCCAAGCTCTCCCGAGGTATCAGGAATCGCGTCCTCAGGGCCTGTTGTGGCAGGGCTTTCTGCTCGCGAGGAATGAAGTGATGCGTTGAGCAAAATCTCAAGAAACCGGGCATATCGAACTGCCATATGAGTATCGTCTGGCGACCCTTGGCGAATGGCCGTGATAGATGAACGCAGTAATCGTACTTTGTCATCCGACTCGGAGATATTGGGATTCAAAATCAATGCCGTCTAATCACAACAATATCAACTCAACTCATCTGTTGCTGCTTGAATTGATCGCAGTCTCAATCAAAGGCACTCCTCGGCTACAAAGAGAAAGACATTAACTCACCTTGAGGATGTGCAAGTTAGCAGCGACAATGAACAGCCATGACCTTACCGGAAGGAACCTTGTTAAGCCTGCCGGCCCAAGAGTGTTGATGAGAATCGACAAGATCTGGTGACTTGCTTGTAACGCTTGGTTGGCTAATCGAGAAAGTGCCTCAGTTCTCTGAGTGTCCAAGTTTTCGCCACTGCTATTATTGCTGTGCTGCAACACGTAACTTGCCGGAGCAAAACTGTACATGACTGTGTAGTGATATTCAAGGTTGAAACAGGCATCTAGTAGACTCGACTCGGCTATAGCAAATATATTATTAGCAAGTGAAAATTGAAGGATAGTGGATCATTATGCGCAACTTTTGTGAGGAGAGAAATGGGGCTTTCATACTAGATTGGACGCAGAGGTGTTGTCGCTTCCAGCGACTGAGTGCCCTATCCAAATGTTCCAATTCATGCAGGTTATCTGCGTCGGCCCATGTTGGCCGCCAGTTCCTTTTGAGGGACTGGAGTAGCAATCTTGCCTTTCTGACTTCAGTGAAAAGATCAAAATAGCTCTCCCATACCGCGCTATTGGGCAATAAGCTAGCGAAAGTCGTTGAGAAGCGCTTGCGCACCATCCGATTTGGCTCTTCGGCTAACAAAGGGTTGAGCCCAAGGCGCATGGCGAGATGTTCATCCGCTAGATATATGAAGACGCAGATGAGCTGATTCCATTGCTTCTTAAATGTTTCCTTCCTTGAACCAACAGGACTGGGTAATTCACTCGTGGATGAGACGCCATGCTGATCAGACTCGAAGCAACAACCTTCTTGTGCTAAAGCAATCGCGTTTGAGAGAAGCATCCTACAATTGTTATGACTCTCAATTCAACTGGAACCAAGCAAGGAAGTAACAGGAAAGAAGCACTGGAAAGGATTTTAAGGACTCGCAAGTGATTCGCTGGAGACATACCACGACGTTTTGTTGCTACGATAGGCGGGTGCAACGATGTTTAGGCTCTCAAGTAGTGTCGCCATGCCGTACCTCTGTTGACTGGTGAGCGAGGTCATGGCGCTATCCGGTTGTTTATCATTCCAGCTGGTCCTTTGGGTATCGCTGGGCCCGTTCAAACCATATCCGCCTTCTTCGTCCTCAGAGAAAGCAGCGGGGTTATTGATAGACTTTGCGTGCCACTCAATCATGAGTAGCATAGCAGCGATGGCTCCTGGAGATCGGGTGTGTGGAGAGCCCCAAAGGGCAGATTGTAGGTAATGTTGAAGGGATTTCCATGCCTGCCAATGAATTCGCTCTGATCTGATTTCACCATAAGAGCCGGCAAGAACATGATAGCGTGAGGACAAAGTGATGAGGCTGACGAGAAGTAGAGGTTCTTCTATGGCCAACTGAACATGGTGACTTGGGTCGCAGTAGAATGGATGTACAACAGGGCGCACTGCCCACAACGTCTTGAAATAAAAGCCTAGATACTCCTGAATCTCGTTCTTCGTGATGATTCCTCGTTTGATCAAAACAAACTGGTCCCAACCGGCATCAGATCGCTCGAATTGACCAAAAGTCCAGACGTTTGAGGTGGGTAACGGTGCCACATTCGCCGAGGTTGGGTTTTGCGCATTGATAGTGCTGCCAGCGCTGTTATTCCTTACTGCTGCGGCTGCCTGATGAGATGTTCTCCCTTGCTCATCGGCAGCTGTGAAGGTGAGCAGATCGAGTGCATCGGCAGTGTTGTGTAGCTGAGTGGAGATGATCCTGCTGCGGGCCGTGTTTTTGGAACTAGAAAGCGGGATCGATTCGGCCGGTGATATCTGAGACGTGTCTCCTGTCGACGCATCCTCATGATGGGAATAGCGTCGACTGTTGATATGCTGCCGCTCAAAAAATGAGGTTGTCGAAGGCTGTTGCGGCTGTTGATCAGAAGCCGGCGAACGAACGAATGCAGCAGCAGGCATATGAGCTGTGTTACCCCCGCTGTCCCCATCCTCGAGCAATGATGGGCGGCCTGTCAATCGCGAAGGGCGACGGCGACGTGCGCTTCTGAAACCATTAAACTCGCATGTATTCCCATCTGCCTCGCATCGTTTACACGGCTGGCGCTGGCCCACTCGAGCCGCAACGCAGCGCAGCTTCCGCCGTCGACACGGTTCACACGACTGATATGCCCTGCGCCGCTTTGATTGTGGCGGTGAGCCTGGTTGATTGACGGGCAGGAAATGGAGCTGCTGTCCGGCTTCAGCTTGACTGTCATCGTTACTTCTGGTGTCCATCACCATGGTTTATCGGACCATTGCCATGGACAATCACGTTCATTTGTCGGAAAGGACGAGGTCGGATAGACTTTTTGAGCTGAACCCCGAGCGGATAAACTAAGTGGGGATGACCTGATTGGGTTTACCCGGCTACATGGCCAACCCACATGGCCTGTTGGAAACTTCATATTACGATCCACAGGGTGCCCTTGCTAGCTTCTCTTTGGCAAACGGAGTCGTGGGTAAGTTTCAAATACAGTACAATTCACACATCGTGGGCCAGAGATATTTGAAACAGCTGGCACTGCCCATTCCGACTACTGATCTTCTTGCAATGTGGGAGAAACGGATACTGTCTAACGTACATGTCGTGACATGCCTCGCCACCATGTTTGCCCCCCCCCAGGGTCACAATCCCCGATCTGATTTGCACTGCACAACTCATGTCTCAAGGAAAAAAAATATGGCATGTAGTGTGCTTTACTCATCAAAGACTTTACCTGGATTCATCAACCAGCTTCAGATGATAATTGCATTAGTGGTGCCCGTAATGTAGCAAAACGCGACTCTTGGATTGACTTACTCCGGGTCGATGCTTTCTTTGAGTGACTTCATAACGCCGATTGTCAAGGGCCCGAGCTCTTCTAAGAGGCAATGCTGTAGAAACAGGTTAAGTAGGGTTACAAAATGGAAAAACCAAACAGTGCATGGCTGATAATACCTTTTTGCCTAGTCCAATGCCGTGCTCTCCCTGAAAAGTCTGATGAGTATTCTACATCACATCAAGTGCAACGGTCAAGTGCTGTTATTGAGAAAACTTACAGATACTGTTCCTTCCATTTTCACTGCTTTGCGAGTCATGTCGTCCACAAATTCTTTCACCGCAGCTGCTTCATCTGGCTTGTTGGGGTTGTACATAATCATCTGGTGAAAGTTGCCATCACCGACATGACCGAGTACGCTTGAGAATAGCCCAAGTCTAGCTGAGCTAGCTTTACAATCGTCTATGCATTGTGGTAAGTCTCAAGATTCCACTTTGGTAGAGTTATGTAATCCGTAACAAATAGTTACTAACCTATGATATCGGCAAGCCGTGAAATGGGCACTGCCACGTCTGTGGACCATATTTGGGTCCCTTCTGGCCTAGCAGCAAGACATGCCCAGAGGGCTTGCTTCCTTGCTGACCATAGGTCCGCCATTTCTTCCTGTGTTGTTGCAGAAGCAAACGATCGACAGCCTATCGAGCTGGCCACTTCCTTCGCTGCACTAACGCTGTCTTCAATGGCTTGGTTTGTCCCCGAAAATCTAGAGAAAGGTTAGTCAATAGAATAGTATTGGTCCAGCGTGCTCGCCAGGAGCTTGACTATGAGATTGAGCGGGGAATGGCAACTTACTTTATGAAAAGCGTTGGCAATTCTTCCCATTTCTTACCACAAGTTCCTCCACTGAGATTAACAACCTTCATTTGTAATTCGTCCATTAATTCTAGAGCAGCAAGATTTATGCCTTTCCGAATCATTCTGGAGGCCGCAGCAGCGGCTTCCTTCACTGTGGGAAAGGTAGCAGTTGCTACACTATGCCCTGGTGGAATAATAGCTAGTTTAAGCGTCGCTTCTGTTATAATCCCTAAAGTTCCTTCAGAACCAGTAAATAAAGCTGTTAAATTATAGCCAGCAGATGTCTTGCGTGGCCGATGTCGCGTCTTGATCACTGTACCGTCCGCTAGTACAATTGTAAGACTGAGCACATAGTCTTTCATAGTGCCATATCTCATAGCATTGGTCCCGCTGCAATTTGTCGCAATCATGCCGCCTATCTGCGCTGTTGGGCTGGGGTCGAGTGGTAAGAATAGCCCACTATCCTGAATCTGCTCATTAAGTAGCATCCAATTAACGCCAGCCTCGACTACGATATCCATATCGTCAGGGTGAAAAGCAATGATCCTATTCATACCCGAAAGATCAATACAGATACCTGAGAATGGCGACGAGAAATTGCCTTCAACACTTGAGCCTGCGCCAAAGGGTACCATAGGGATCTTATACTTGGAGCAGATCTTAGCAACGATAGACACTTCTCTCGTAGTCGTTGGACGAACAACAGCGCGAGGCCTGATGCTTGTATTCGAAGTTGACCACTCTGAGAACCCATGCTGTTCCAGGTCATCCTGATCAACGCTCACAGCATCGGCACCAAGTGCACTGCGAATTTCCTCCAGGCCCTAACTTGACAAGTTAGCATCTCTTTCAAATACAATCTTTTTCGCGTTCCTTCAGGTCATTTTCTACCTTCATGGTCTCCGATATAGTAGCATAAGATCGGATCATATCACGCTGTAGCCAGTTGCTAATACGCCCTTGATCAAGAGCCCAAAACAACATGCCGCAAGCTGCTAAACCCCCAAAGGCTCCAACCGTAGCTCCGGTTGCACCATGCTTAAATCTGCTGTTCTGGTGGCCATTTAAACCGGCAGGGGCGATTTTATTGGTAGACGTTGATAGTTGAGATTGTTGCGTTGACGGCAGAACCAGGTTGGATGCAAAACGAGGCCTACGAGCCAGCAGAGGGCGAGACAACAAGCGCATGGCTGGTAGCAATATAAGACGTCGCAATCAAATTTCGAATGTGATGGTTCTTTCCTAGCTTTGAGAAACTTTATGCCAGGCCTTGGTCGAGATGCGGAATGATAGCATGAGTAGCAAAGATACGTCGGGATCAAATACAGCGGCATGGGGAATCTCGGGCCACTGTGACACGAACGCACAAGATCTATTGGTCGGATACGCCGAATCCGGTAAAGTGGCGCTCGGATATTCTCGAAAGGTAAAGATTCATGCCTGCGACATTTGTCCCTGCTTAGTCTCCCCCATACCCCACAAGCGAAGTTGAAGGGTCTCCAGATTTTCAGGATCAATTCGGATGCCCCTCCTGGTCGCTTCCCCATTTTACCCCAACAATAGTGAAATAAGTCGAGGAGAGCGTGATGTTCTGTCACTTATATCTACCAGTCACCTGTCCGACGTATCTGCATGCACCCTGCTGAATTGTTAACTTTATCCATTCTTCTCGACTTTGATAGATCGTCCTAGTTTTTCTCAGAAGGAGTGCCTCCCAAGACACTCAATCATTCATACCTTCAACAATGGGCGAAGGCCAGGACAAACAACCGGTTGCGGCTGATCTCACCCTCGCCGACAAAGCCATGTCAGCTGAGTTAGAGAATGCTCGCAGCGGCGTGACTATTGATGCGGAATCGAGCCGGAAGCTCCTGAAACGTATTGATCGACGTGTAATGCCAGTTGTAAGCAACAATCCTCTCCCCCCTTCCGAATCTCTTCGTTCTCTTAGGCACGACTAGATAAGTACGTTTCAAATAAAGCTAACAATATGGTTAACTACCCTGTGTGTAGTTATGCTTCACCTACGCTCTGCAATACTACGACAAGGCGCTACTAAGCCAAGCCGCAATATTTGGGCTCAGACGCGACCTAGAATTAGAAGATGGCCTTAAGTACTCATGGGCATCTCTCATTTTCTATTTTGGCTATATGGCTGGTACTTATCCAATTTCCATGCTGGCGCAAAAATACCCTATCCGCGTTATTATCACGATTATTACACTCCTCTGGTCTGTAGTGGTCTTAACCACGCCCGCATGTAGGAATTATGGTGATTTTCTAGCTAATCGCTTTTTACTCGGATTGATTGAATCTGGAGTCTCACCGATCTTCATGCTTGTCGTCGGTCTTTGGTATACTCACGCAGAACAAGTCTCACGTTCGAGCTGGTGGTATTCATTTAGTGGTGGCTCGTTGCTGGTCTCACCACTTATCAATTACGGCCTTGGGCATATTACTGGAGGCACTTTACAGCCTTGGCAATATATGTATCTTATTGCCGGGGGTGTAACGGCCTTTTGGGGAATTGCCCTTTGGTGGTTGTTTCCAGACACTCCACAAAACGCTCAAGGATTTACTGAAGAGGAACGCATTATGCTTTTAGAACGTGTCCGTGGCAACAATGCTGGCGCTGAGAACAAGACTTTTAAACCATACCAAGTTATTGAGGCCTTGAAGGACTATCAGCTTTGGGGGATTGCTATCCTCTCGACCGTGTCTTGTACCGGTTCTGGGGCTGTTACTACGTTCGCGCCGATTGTGTTCAATGGTATGGGTTTTACGGTGTTTCAATCTCTGCTACTCAATCTACCAATCGGCGCGCTTGCGTTTATCTGTATCCTCGGATCAGGATACCTTGGCAGACATGTTGCAAACGCACGTTTACATATTGTCTCTAGTGCTTGCATTCCGGTTATACTGGGATGTGCTCTCCTGTGAGTCCTATCCAGGTGCTTTTATATCTTATATTGAGTTCAATATCGGCTTACTTCTCTACAAAGCTGGCAACTTCCTTCGTCGAATCGACCTGGCCGCATTATCGGATACTACCTCATCAACTTCTTCTCCTCGGCTTGGACGCAATGTATTGGACTTGGCACTTCGAACGTCGCTGGGCACACTAAAAAATCAGTTTATGCCGCTGTAACTTTCATTGCCTACTCTGTTGGTAATATCATTGGACCTCTTATGTTTGATGCGTACGTCCCGCTGCACCTTTTCAACATGTTTTGCCAATATTTGCAATGGAGAAAGTTTTGCTAACTAAATATGTGGCTACAGGTCATACGCTCCTCGCTATGATCCTAGTTTTACCGGTATCATGATTTGCTTCGTTATATGCTTTGTATGCGCGGAAGTTCTCAGAGTCTTACTCAAAAGAGACAACAAAAATCGGGAGCTTCAATACGGCCCTCCTAATGACTCTCACGGATTGGAAGATTTAACAGACCGGGAGAATAAATCATTTAGGTACCACCTATAAAGTGAGTTCGTTAGTGAACAAGTACATGCTACAGTATTGTTGTATGTTTCTTCTCCTTAATTTGTCGTTGTCAATACCCTCGAGTGCCAGTATTAGAGTAGGTTTCGCCTTGCAAACATGTCTTTCTACGATCCCTTCGCTATCGGTGACCATGCCATTAAAGTTGTCAATCTCTTCTAGAAAACAATGGACTTGCAGTTTCTTCACCTTCAAGCATTAAGGTAGCATCGCCAGCCTGGATGGTCTATTATATTGACGTGCGCTTTGAGGTGACTGATTGCCATGTTATACAAGACAGTATCAACTTAAAACTTCCAGTAGATGGAGCCGCCCTGGTCGGCTTGATCCCAGTGGATTGCCCGAGCCAGGACCATCGTAAAATGAAGAATGGCTGGTTATGGGTCATATACTGGCAAAACAACGTTTTATCAGAAAGTTGCCAAATGTTCGCCTGCCAATTCAAAAACTGTGTGCGACATGAAAAACTGAAAAGTTTAGATTCCGGCTTTTGAAAAATCGGAAAATGCGCATGCCAGGCGCAGCTTTTGGGTGAATATGAGGGCCCAAGTCATTTCTGGCATTATGCGCAAGGATGGCTCAAGAGTTTCGGATCTTCGTCAATCTGACACAGCGATGGCATCCCACATGAAAAAAAAAAAAAAGCCTTTTATGTGATGAACATTAGTTGCAGCGCGTTCTGGTCTTGTCACACCTCACTTAGCTATGCATATACATGTACTTTTGTCCAATGCCACTTGCTTTCAAGAGAATGTTCTTGTACAATGACCTGCAGTTTATAGTCTTTAATCTATGATTAGTTTACTTCACTAGAGAAGCTCTTAACGTTTTAAGAAGCGAGTCTTCAAGGTTTAACTCAAGTAATAATCATGTTTTTTATTCTCTTACCTATCTACTACTAGCGGACCAAGTCGCCCTTCATAGGAATAGTCGACACAGCCATGTTGCGTGGGCCGTTCATGAAATCATTAAGTGCGGCCTGGTCAGGATTAAGGAAGTTCCCGGCAAAGATAGGTGGCAGGACCTTTGTGCATTCAGTCAAGCTGTTGATCCTATTCGTTGTCTACAAACAGAAGGTGTTACTTTCGACGCAACAGGGCGATATCGGTAATTCAAGCTCAATACTGATAGGTGTCTTCAGGCCGTTGACCATTTTAGGAAGCTAGGCAAAGATAGAAGATGAAATCTGCGAGCAATATGAATCATTCAGCAAAATGGAGCGATGGAAGATGTCAGGCTGTCACAGTGGCGCCCATGAGGGTGGGAATGTCAATGATGCTGCATAATGGCTTCATGGATAAGGCAGGTATGCGGATATCCCCAATTCGTTTCCGAGCCGATGGAGAGCTCATCGGTTCGCTCAGCTAGAACCTCGGCACGTTTTTTAAGCATATCAGCCGCTCGGGACTTCTGTGCACCCTGGATTGATGCAGCATCTCACCCTTCGCCGCTCTTGAGCGGAATCTGATACTTCGCTTCGGGGAGGCACAGATAGCTTCTCATCTTCTGTTGATGACTCGACCAAGTACCTGGGTGTATGGGCACGGAGGTGGTTGGACTTGAAATATATAAAATGGTAACCCCCGACGAGTCACGCCCAGGTATCAGAAGCAAAGTTTCGTTCTTTTGTCGGTTAGGAATGCGTGTGTTCACACTGGCCAATCCACCAGATATGCCGTGCTAGCGGCGCGTTGTTCTCCCTAGGGGCCGAATTGTGGCGATTTAGTTAGTGAAGTAGCAAATCCGGACCAGTTTCGTGCTGTCCGATCTGCCCACGGCTGATGCCGTAACATTTCCGAAAGGCTCATATTGAAAAGGCTGACTAGTCTTGGCCACAATGTTGCAGCAACAAGGCCCGTCCACCCCACCACTATCATAATTACCATCTGGCACGCAGTTTTGAGTCAGGAGTCAGTGTCTAATACGGCGGTCCGAATTATCAGGTTGCAATAAATAGATCCAAAATCTTGCGCATACGAATCTATTATTAGACGAACACTGATGCTGTAAATCCTGAATTTTGAGGGGGAACATTTTGAAGCCAAAAGGTCAGGAATCCTGCGACTCAATTCTTTGAACCGGCCTATGCTGTCCAAATTACGTCTGATACGCCAAATAAATCCCTCTAGGAGACTCACGCACGGTGGCGCAGTCGGTCGAGACTCGAAGGCCTCGACTATGACACAGTTCCTCTTCACCTCCGCTACTTCCGTCTGGCTCGTTACTAATTCTTGAGATGTGCCTGCTCGACGCGACCTGCAAAAAAGGCTCTTCTGCGCAATGCCTAGGTGACCATACTCGAAACCTGCACATGCTCTGATGCCGGGACCAGAGCGGTGACCAGCGCACTAGAAGATAGTGAATGCTCGTATGTGATATTTTCCATTGGAAATCAGCCCCTCAGTGCATCGTAAGCGAAAGGACTGTGAGCCGCTTGTGAGAAGTTGAATACTGTCGAGAAGTCGGTCGCAAACCACCACCTTGAAGTGATTGATTTCGAGCATACCTGGTGGTATGCCGCCAAGATGTTTACGTCGTTAACTGCGATGGCGAATGAAATTTGGCCTACTGCCATGTGAATGACTAGTTACTTTATTGAGTAATTAACGACTGAGTTCACCATGCTAGGTATAATGGTAGACCTGGCCTGGACAGTGGGCAGAACGATCTCTCCAAAGCCACAACCAAATCCGGAAGACAAGGTGATCAAGTCCGTCGAGACCTTGGAGAAGATGTATGCAGTGTCTCTCAGTTCCACCGACAGACGAGTATGGGTGCCCATATTCTGCATAGCTTCGAAAGAGTCACCACCAAGACTGACCTGGACGCCCATAATGGCGGGGGATAGCGGTAGGCGACTACTTTGTAGCCTCGCCTCGATCCAAAGCCGGTTCCAATCGCCGTCCCACCCAAGTCCAGCGTCAGAAACTGCCTTTGCAAGGCGTCAAGTTGCTCCGCATGGCCCCGGACAACAGCCTCGCAAAGAGCTGCCCATAAGTCATAGACTGCGCGTTCTGGAGGCATGTTCTGCCAAAGCCGAGTGTTGCTTGGTATTTCTGACGCTTTTTCCCGAAAGCGTCAGCCAGCCGCGGCAATGTCCGGGACGCATCTGCTGTGGCGTGGTAGATGGCCACCTTTATGGCAGATCAAAGAATGTCGTCAGTAGACTAGCTCATGTTGAACTGATCATTCAAACAAACGAAGCTACAACCTCGAGTAGCCTTTCTGTTGGCATGGCGGTAGCATTGGCAATAAAATCATTGAAGTTCATGTCATATTGGTAGAAGTGCCGCCTTAGACTTCTAACAAGTCAACAACTAAGTGGCTGTCGTGTGAGTCCGTCATGACCCCATGAGAAGGCGTCGACCTTTTCCATTGGCAATCAACCAATTTCGACGTTGGCACGAGCGGCAGCATGCTTCGCGATCGCGAAGCCGCAGACGCACTCGGCTATAAGGCAGGGGTCGTCCCGAGAACGGAAGGTTTGCAGCCCTTTCGGTATTGATGCCATAGAGGTCATTGGCAGAGAGTTCCAACTGGCCGAGGCTGTCTTTCTCAGTGGGCATGGGCACTAAGGGGACAAGATTTTTGGGGTTCTGGCTGCGCGCCATGGCTATTGGAGTACAGTTGAACTGAAGGAAGAACGAGACAACTTATGAGTGACTAATGCCTACTATGAGCGCATGTTTGATAAAGTATGAAAGGCAGATGGTCAAAGCGTAACAATGCTGATTTTCAACGGAGGCTAGCTTCTGGTGTGGGTCTGTCACTGTAATATAAACCCTGCCGAGCCATACGTGTAATTCCTGGGGCAATGCTGGCAGAATGTACCGTTTTCGCTGAATCATAGACCGAATCCTAGGATATTGTAAATTTTGGGGAGAATTAATATGTGCCGAATTTCTATGGCCGTTGTGCGACGGCGCTTTCGGCGGCTAACGACTAGCCCCCGAGTCAGCTCCAGTCGACCGGGTCTGGTTCAAACCTTCTCGCTTGGTTCCCAGCAACCAGGGACTGCAAGATTTTCGAGACTGCAAACCAACGGAGAAACCGTTGCTCCACATTCTACCCGGTGTGAATTGCTGGAGTGCGTCGTTTTATAAACGCAATGCAAGCCAGCAAGGAAATGCCAGTTAAGCAAACAGAAGGCAGCCAACCAGCACTAAGTCCATTTTCAAAACCAACACACGGAGGAAACGATGTCATATAATATGAGGAATCCAGCCACTCTGGCAGAGATGAGGTTCTCAACATCTTCGTCATGCTACAACGCCACAGGAGGTGTACATTTTGACAAATGTTCCATTGGCCTAGAACTTTCTCACATGCTGGCCAACTCGACTACGGATGAAAGGATTGCCACTGAGCGGAGATTTGCCAGGAATCTGGATCTATGCCTCGTGTATCTCGATAACTATGTATATCTTGAACTAGCTTGATCGGTGAGCAGTATTGGTTTCACGATAGACTGCAGATAGCAACTTAACTGACCTTGATTCACAGAAAGGCGATTGGGGCAGGGAAGGCCGCAGGCATTGCTCAAAATTTGACAATTTCACAATTACAACGTATCATTAGTGTGCTACTTATTAGCTACATTCTAAGGCAAGTCCCATCCAGTTCGTAACCTTGCGGGATTGGCTGTGATACGCTTCTTGTTGGTTTCAGTGGAGCTAACTATTTTGTGACTCTTGATCTTTGCTATGTGACATAGCATGAGAGCTTACAATCTCCAGCCGGGCTGCAAGCTGTGTCTGGCTGCTTGGTACACGCGAAAAAGCCTGGTGCTACCGTGTACTCTGCTTTACTTTAGCTCTCTGCTTTTCGGGGCTTTTTTCGGTCTAATCGCCGCTGGTATCACTTCCGGCCTGGATGGTGAACAATGGTAACACTAGTCTGGAAAGCTATGATTGAGACTTTATTAGAGGCCGCGGACTTGAATCATAGCAATGGCTCTTCATTGTTCACAAATTGCGAAACATCCTTGTAACGACAGCCCCTTTACTTCCAGGGCTCCATAACTGTGGCTGTAGCATTAGCCGTGCCCTCCATCTTGCCCGACTTCCCAGTTAATGTGCGGTGCCTATTGGAACAAGAAAAGGTGTTTGCTGCCTAGCGTCAAATGGTCGCTATTGGAGAAGAAGACGCGGGTACGAAGGAGTCCTCCAGCCTCTGGTTGGGATTCAAACAGTGCATCCCTAACTGTAAGACCTGGGTCCTGATTTTCATGATCTTTGGTGCCATCTCCAGCGGAAGCATCAACATATACTTCCCAACAATTGCGAACACGATTGGGTAAGGCGAGACCCACCCTTTTCCTCACTGCCCCGCCATACCTACTCTCCTACTTCGTTGCGATGGGTGTTGCTTGGAACCCCAAGTGCACTGGCGACTGTAACATAGCATCTCATCGCCTCATGGCACAGCCATCAAAGTTCTTTCTATAGGATTTTCATGGTGCTTTTCGTGTTTAACTCAACTATTCAACTTTCGAGTTCCAAATCCCATCTTGAGGGTAACCCCCGGGTTTCTTAAGCAGATCGGTATTCCCGAACAATCTCAGCCACAGCCCTGTCAATATCCCCCCGCCGATACGACCCCAGTAACTTGACATCCTCCTTGGCCGGTTCATACTCGACAACCTCATTCCCGGCAAAAAGTGCATAGCTCGGCATGAGGGGATGCTCCCCCTCTCGTGCCTCAATCTCAATGCGCTTACCAGCCACAGCACTAAAGAACTTACTCATATACTCCGCATACGTAAAGTTCTCATCACCCACCGCAAACGAACGCCCCGCAACCTGTGCACCATTCTGCAGGGCACCTGCAATAGCCTCGGATAATGACTGCCCTGAGATGAAGTTCATGCCGCCGATAGGTGCGGAGGGCGGAACAGGGATCTTGCCCTCGGCATATCGTACGTAGGCCTCGAAAAAGGACACGCGCATGCCTGGAACGATGCCGACCACGATGGGGGCATCAATGCTACATGCTGAGAAGGCCGGGGTGGAGAGGGCAGCGACGCCATCGCTGGCTAACTTGCGGGACAGGATGTAAGGGACTTCGCCAACCTTGTCGGGGACGACGTGCGGGTAAATGCTACCGACATGGATAAATTGCTTTACACCTGCGGAGCGTGCTAGAGCTGCGAAATCTGGGACGGCCACGCCGTTGGCACGAAGCAGAAAAGCATCCGGGTCTTCATCATTGGGGACATGTCGTCCGTCGGCGCCGGCGGTGAAGATGACGGCGTCGAAGGTGGCAAGTTGAGCTTCCGGAATGTCGTTCGCTAGGTAGTTACCTTTGATGAAGGGAAGAGCGGCAAGTAGAGGCACTGACGAGGGATTTCGGCCGGAGATAGTGACTTTATGACCGAGGGATTGCAGGTACAAGGCGGCATGGCCTCCAATAGCGCCAGTGCCGCCGACCACGAGAAGATGCATAATGAGTAGTGTGAGTGAGGGAATGCAGGGTATTAATTCAGGGTGTCTAAATTTGCTGGGATATAAAGACGATCTTTGGGGATTTGCCATGAGTTAGAGCACCAATTAGTCTTTTCCATCCATCAAGATATATGCAGCTGGTGGCGGGGCCCGAATGTCCCGCGCCGACGACGCCATTTATAAGCTTCTTCGTTAGCGGCGGAATCTTCCATATCCACATTACGGAATCTAATTCAAAGGCCGCAATTGCCATAGATTAAGGCGATCAAAGCTTAATAATATCGCCAGTCGGGGTACGGAGGTAAAATAAACGCAATTGCTTAATGAGTTTTACATAGATCCTACGCTTGTAGCATTTGTTTTTCCTACTTATAGCAACAAGACCGCACCATTTCAGGCCCGGAGCTGAAGATGATGCTATGCTATTGTTCCGTCAGTCGCTGTAGATCGAACTGATTGTGAAGGGGTATCGATTGTTGCTTTAGCATTAACCGTCCCCGTTTCCTGCATTGTACAGGCGCGGCAAGACAAGTGTATAGAGCTCAAATATGGAGCTTGTTGTGCTTAGTCGAGTAGTGTGTTCGGTTTAATTATTACTTAGCCGTGATAGACTAATTGCTTCATCCTGCACACCGCAATCTCCCCGGTTTATCTCCAGTGCGCAGGGCGCCAAATGCGGCGCTCGTCAGTCCGGAAAATTGACAGTCACTAAAGCTGCGTAATCGACTTGCTATCCCCGGCCTTCCACCACCTTCTCGGGCTGGACACGAGGAACCAAGCAAAGTTGACTGCCGATGGAAGAAACTGCAGAGTGCAAGTTGTTTGAAAAGTGACGGCATTAGCTGACGTATTTGAGGGGCTGAATAGCTAGATAGCTGTCATCTTGCACACGAAAGATGGCTCGCAGCTTGTTAATATACTAGGCTTTGTTTGACTGGGCGGGAGTTGAGAATGACTCAATTGCAAAGCTTGAGCAGCACTGGCTTGATCTGGACGGACTGAAGAGAGAGACATACTATGCTACAGCTTGAGTTCCGCTTCTCTTATGAGTCGTTGCGACTCAAGATAGGTGTCTAATTTTTCGTACCTCTTTGTAGCTTTCACGATTGACACATCGAAAGTTACACTAGGTTCTTTTTGGGGGACTCAATGGCTCATTCATGTTCTTGTTCTGGACAGTATCACCCTTGAGCAAATGGCAAAACATAGGAACTCAAAGAGAAATGTACTCATCTTCTATTACTATATCGTCGAATCTCCATACCACTCTTAAACTATTCTTAAAGTCTAGATTTTTGCTCGATTGGATATATTGGCAAGAATCGAGTCTTCCAGCGATGTGAATCCAGGGCGCCCTACTTCCCTCAGTAGCTGCTCAGCGCGGGCCCTCGGCCTAACATCGTAGACTACATCAAGCCCCTCAAAATCCTCAGGAAAAGTCTTATCGGGGAAGTTCTTGCGCATGATCTCGAGGATTCTAGGCCACGTATAGTGGCCGGCGAATCCGAAGATGCGTTCATCCTGAACATTAGGTAGGATGGCGGCGGCGTAGTGTAAGGCAGCGGTATCGACGACATTGATGTAGTCCTCTACGAATTTCGGTGATTAACTTTAGTGGAGGCTAGCGGGCGACAAGAAACTTACGGTGACCGGCAGCGTGGTGGTGTTTGCCCACGTTGCCTTCGAAGAGAGCTTGGATGATCCCGGCGCTGCTGGGATATCCTTGGTTCACTGGGTCAAGGACCTTGCCAAAGTTCATGTTGGGGAGGACTGCAGACTATTGTCATTGATTACGATTGGGTAAGACAATATACCGAGGGACTTACCTGTATTGACGACCAGGTCAGGTCGCTTCTCCTTATTTTCTTTGTAGTACTTCCAGACCCCTTGCTCGGCCTGCATCTTACTAGCAGAGTAGACCGCGCCGCCGCGTTCTGGTTCGTATGGGGGCGGTGCCCATGCCGCCTTGACAGCGGCCTCGTTCCAAGTATCCACATCAACAGTAATTTTCTTGGGAGCACCAGGGGTGGGGATTGGGGCAACAGCAGTCGAAGAGGATGTGAGCACGAAGCGCTTTACGCTTGGTTCTGCAAAAGCGCTCTTGAGAGCGTTTACAGCACCGTTGATGGCCAAAGGGATAACTTTGTTGGGATCGCAGTTGAAGCTGACGTCCGAAGCCACGTGGATGAAAGCCGAAGTCCCTATAATAGTCCTTATTAGTAATTGTAGGTTTGTCAAAGGAGAAAAGGGTCCACCTTTTACGGCTTCATTATAAGCGCCATCTAGCGTTATGACAGGAACTTCGAAGAGCTTAAAGTTGCCAGGGTATTGCTTGTCGAAGTGTGCCTGCAGCCAGGCGGCCTTTGTGGGGTTGCGGACGGCGCCACGGACCTTATAGCCATTCTGGAGGAAGTAGTCAGCGATGATGGATCCGATGAAGCCATTGACGCCAGTAACAAGAACTACGGCGCCCTGGGGGATGGAAGGGTCGCTAGTAGAAGGCATGATGTCGATTCTTTGGTGCGATTATTGTGCTATTTGGGACTGGTCTGCGGATTAGCTTAGGTGGTCACAGCGTCTATATATTGGACGAGGCGGTTAGTTGTTGTGCGTGAATTTGGTGTTTAAAGAGATGGAGATGAAGGTATTTAAACCGAACCTTCCCTGATACCACTAAGCCTGTGATAATGATTGTGATTGTGGCTGTGGCAGTTTCCCCGAGGATATACCGCACCCTGATATGGAGTGGCCGGGGCATCGTCCCAACCATGCAGACAGACAATTGAAGACACACATATTATCATCTGACAAATAGTCTACACGGTCCTCGACTTGAATCCTTAGTCGCCGTAATTATTGCGGAGTGGACCCTACCAAGCTCCGCAACAACCACATACCTGCGGAGTGGGACCCTCTGCTTGTTAAGGCTCTGACATCGTCTGAAAGCTCCCATGACTCCCCTGCCATTGCGCAACTCCACCTCGACTTGCAAAGTGGAGACGGCTCCCCAGCGCGGGGGCCGCATGTCCCGACATCCGCTCAGATGCATTTGCCCGCGCGGAACATTTTCAGCTCTCTGAATCTCACATGGTCGAATTCTGGCATAACCTTTAAAGTCCACGGAGAAGGGCCTGTTGCATTAAGATTCAATTCTACTGCATCTGGACATCTCCAGCCATCATCGAGCGTTGCACGGTTGTCCAGACAAACTGTAGTGCACTTCACCTCCGTGCAATCATATGCATCTCATTGTGCAAGTTGCTTTTCATGGTCTAAAGTCTTATCATTTGGACAAGTTGGACAAGTGTCGATGCTTAATACCGGTATTCGGTCAGGTAGGGGCTTCCCGACCGTGGGGCCGAAACATACGGTCTTCGGCCGCACCGGGTTCCGCAACCACCTAATCAGGTAAAATGTGTAGTAACATGGACATTATCCAAGCAATAGCACTGAGGCACCCAAATTTTAAGTGTTACGACTCGAAATCTATTTTGGAATTTCTATTTACAAAGGGGAAAAACGGAAAGCTTTTTTTATATTTATGCAAACAAGCGATCGAACACTGAGGCACAACATCGACCCGACTTTCCTGTCAGGGCCGGATTATCAATACGGAACTATGAGTATGTTGCTGCTTAGATTATGTGATGGGTAAGCTTCAAAAGCCAGCCCATGTCTTACAATTGGGTATGCAGTAGCAGAGACACTTGACCTCCTTGCCTGACTACATTACTCACGTGTCCGAGCACCAGGAGAAGATCTGCTATACCCCCCTAAGGCTTATCAAAGCCGCTTCCAATTAATTTTTCTCCGACACCCTCAAGGAGAAGGACTCGAGTTCCTTTTCCCAGTTGACCTCATTGGCGAAAACACTGACACTCAACTCGAGGAAGTTTCAGATATTCTTGGCAGAACAATAGAGCGCAGAGAAGCACAATAAGACCTAAAACGGCCTAAATCTAAGAAATTGCTACTGTTTGGAGTCATGTAACCCTTTTGGTGACTCTTGAAGTGCCGCATTACGCGTTCATCGACACGTACCTTGATTGATACCATACGTATGCCGAGCCTTTCGGCCGAGATGGTCGCCGCTCCCGTCAGATTGCGATATCTCGAAGGCAACGGCACTGGTTAACATCTGAGAGAATGAATATCGACAGTATTCTAAAAGCTATGGACAGAAATATGGGTGAACGACCAGTATTTAAGCTATAATTATTTCGTGATGTTCTATCCCCAATAGACAAACACTCTGCCTTATTGAACAGACTTCAAGCGTATTCCAAACCCCTTCAACTACGTTACAATGCCTTCAGTTCTCGATATGCTACTAACTTTGGTCGCAGGCCCCTTGGCCTTAGCACAAGGCCAAGGGCAGTCTCTAGTTATCCCTAACTCCCGCATCGTATCCAATAGCATCGTTAGAGGTGGCTCAACCTTTGCTGGCGGAGCATGGATCGACTATGTCAGTTGAGAATCCGATGGAAGCATTAATACTGTCAGGTTTGAGCCTGGTGCGCGAACTTTCTGGCACCGGCACGAGGGCGGTCAGTTTTTGCGTGTCCTGGCTGGGAGCGGGTGGGTCATGGATGAGGGTGGGCAACCTCAGCGCATCAACAACGGCGATACAATTCGGTGTCAGCCCAACACAACACATTGGCATGGCGCCGACCACAGTAGCTACATGTTGCACCTTTCCATCTCGCAAGGTACTACGGAATGGCTAGACGAAGTGTCAGCAGAGGACATGGCCAAGGTTCATGCAGTGAGGGTTAAATGAGCAAGCAATTGGGTTTACTTGGCGGCGCATGGGGACATCACGCCTTAGGCGTAACTACCAAGCTAAAGGTCGTAGAGATTCGAGTACTCACTTCATCTATGTCGTTTGGAAGATAGTGACTAGACTTTTGGCATTGCACCTTCAACCAATCTCTTCCTGCAAAAATCAAAGTCCTCTACTTAAGGACTAAAGTTCTTTGTCAACTTTTTTGGTGTGCTCATAGCCATGTACAAATTTGAACTATGACGGTAATAGGCAAACTTCAATTTTAAGCATAACAGATATGCCCGGAAAGCGAAGATTTGCTGCTACATAAGCCAGACGCCATGGACAAAACGACTGATACCTAAAGCAGGTAATCCACTGAATCAGATTAGTCAACTCTTCACGATCAAGACCTACCCCAACGCCGTCAATTCCCAAGTTTCCTAAGCAAGATTGAATAGAAGCAACGTGCATTAGTCCCAGTGGGAACTTGGGATTAAGCATCGGCCAAAGCTCCATCCTGTTTAGTGGAGCATCGGCCCGTGGACCATTTACATTGGGTGGATTGTCCGAGTTACGGCCGTCGAATGACATGAACGTATGCCACGTCTTCCAACACGGCCTTGTCGAGATTCGCCAAGTTTCAAACTAGGACTTTCCCGTCCCGGCCTGGATTCCAACTGCCGTGGTCAGAAGACCATCTGCCAAGGTGTTATGTCGCTCATCGAATCCTTGCCTCTTAGGAGGAACTCTCATAAGTACGCACCATTGTACGCGTGGCAGGCTAGTAATATGCTCTCTGCTAATGCTCCCTTATGTCATCATCATGAGAATTTTGTGTGTGTTGGGGAGAGTTCAGGCAGCTCTTATACAGTTTACAGCATAAAAAGCTGATAGATAAGAGTATAAATTGACTACCACACACTTCATTCTCTTCCGTAGTTCAAATGACCTAGCGTCACTTATGTTGTCCATACACTGAAACAATGTCTTTGCTTTCCACCTCGAATTATGCTGCTTGGACCAACGCCACGTTAATGCGTGGCATTGTTTACCATGGAGTGCCCTTCGAGGTAGTTGTGGAGACTGTACCTCTACCTACCATCCAAGAGCACACAGATGCAATCGTCAAGATTACAACCTCTGCACTTTGCGGCTCAGACTTGCATACCTACCATGGCATCACAGGTGGCGTAACGCCTCCGTGGGTGATGGGGCATGAGGCCATGGGTTACGTTGTGTCAGTTGGTGACGAGGTCTCGTCTTTATCGGTTGGCGACTACGTCGTGATTGCTGATACGCCTCACTGGGGTTATTTACCGATGGAGCCTCAACCGCTCAGCTTCTATGGCGGTGGCTCTGGAGGACTTGGAGGGCTGCAAAGTGAGTTTGACAGAGAAATGCCAGCTGTGATCATGTTAATGAACATCCAGGCGAATTTGCCCGAGTGCCTTTCGCGGACCACAGCCTGATTCCCGTGCCTCTTACTCAGGAAACAACCAATCGCACAATGGAGCAAGACTACTTGACCACCTCAGACATTGTTGCAACGGCTTGACGTGGCCTGGAATGGTCTGGCTTCGAGGCTGGTGATACCGTGGCGGTTTTCGGCGCCGGCCCAGTGGGCCTTCTTGTGGCTTACAGTGCGCTTTTGCAAGGATCATCCCGCGTATATGTTGTGGACCGTATTCAGCAGCGCTTGGAGTTGGCGGAGTCCATCGGGGCTATTCCCATCAACTTTGCTGACTCCGATCCTGTGGGGCAGATCATGCGATATGAGCCAGACGGCGTTCTTCAGGTGGTTGATGCTGTTGGCAACGAAGCTGTGAATGCCAATGGCGAGATTGATTCAGGGCTAGTCATTGGCCAAGCTATACGACTAGCCCATGTCGGCGGCGGTATTGGACAAGTAGGCTTTTGGCGCGCGACTCAAAACAGTCCCGGAGCTCCGCTTGGCAGCACCATGTCGCCAAACATGGCCTTTCCCTTGTCCGACTTCTTTTCCAAACGACTTAGATTCCAGAGTGAACCTGTTGATGTGAAGCTTGTCGCGTCGAAATCGATCAGTCTTATTGCTAGTGGTCATGCGAAACCCAGTTTCATCAAATCTGCAGAAATCGATATCGAGGAGGCACCAGAGTACTATCGTCGGTTTGACAGCCAGGAGGAAGTGAAAGTGTACATTCATTTTAACTAAAGACCTTGACATGTCTTCTTATCCAAAACTGTGGCAGAGGGTCATGCATGATCCAGGCTAGGGGAGATGACCACGTGTTGAAGAGCATTTCATTTGGGGTGTTTAGATTAAGAATAGTCAATAACATTTACTCTTCATTTCTAAGCTTTATCAGTTGAAATTGCTGCCATTCGAACTACTGAGAAGTCCGATGGGGATTACGTGCTGCTGTTTCACATTTATGTCTTCTGATCTGACGGCAAGTGCTCGCACCAGTCTTACAGCCAGAGACTCGAAGACGATATTGGCACGCTCTTCGACCCGGTTGGCTTCTCGAAACATAGAACTGCAGTTATGATCATTACTTTTTACATTATTGCCCGGGCGGTCGACATAACGAGAGAATAAGAGCATCTTAATGGAATTTAGGTGTCCCAAGTGACCTCGTCCTGATTGGTGTCAGTATGATGGGCGTTCCTTCAGATATCGGCTTCCCATAAGGTTGGAGAAGATATCCTGTCTGCAGTAGTGTGCATACCATATATAAATATTAGCCAATGACATTTCATCCCCAAGCAAGACATAGAAAGCTTTACATCCAACTGGAGGCCCATTTTACCAATCTCAGCGAAACGTCCACTGGGTTCCATATAGTGCTTAGATGCTGGCAGCCATTTAACTTTTGAAGCGAGAATATATTAGCACCATGGCCACCTATGATTGAGGGAAAACCATACAAGAATTACGGTTCTGTAGAATTATATGGGAGTCTCTAAGTCTCTAAGTTGTTTCTCCTTATTATTCTACTCAATTATTGCATTTACTTCCGCGCCGAAATAACAAGCGATTAGTGTAGCTAAATGTCCCATAACTCTATAACCGCTTGTATTAAAGCTTTTTTTCCTATTTGGATACATGCTAAGTTGATCAGAACCCACCATGCCGTTACTGCCAGACTCATCATAGCGCATGCTTCGGCGTAACCCACAGTGTCTGATGTCATAGTTATAGAAACCCGCTCGGTTCGAGCAAACGCTCCCATGGCAAGTGTACGCACACAGACACCCGGCCTGATGCCTTCGGTTTTAACCTCCAAACCAAACCGAGTGATGATATCACAGCAGTCCTCGCCCTAGTTGCGAGAAACATAATCTGGGATTTATTGTCCTGAGTCTATTCAAACTTGGCTTTTTATGAATATCTAGAATCAACATTACACAACTTGTCACAAATAATTTTAGAATAAATTCACTTACTCAGCTTTTTCCCTTTCCTCTTGAGCCAAGCTGTTGTCTAAATTTGCTAGGGGGGGTTTGAGAAGGTTTTACCGAAGATATACCATACACGGAGGGGAAATAGAATGCTGATTAAGTAACTTCATTAAGTGTGCGGTTCAGTAGCATCCTAGGCAGCATTGAGAAGAAATAAGCCGCTGATTATCGCCTCTTGGCAACTACTGCATGCTAGGCTTCTGTGCCTTCCCGTTTGCCGAATGAAAATTGTGCTCATAACACTATCCATTGGATATTTTCGACCTGCAAGCACTCCACATCGCCTCGCATTGCGTTTTCTTCTTCGGAGTGCCCCCGATCTGTAGTTTCCCCCTGTTTCAAAGCTGGCCATCAAAATGGACACGAATGGCATCCCCGCATCTAGCAGACGCAGGGGTCTAGCGAGGCTGCGCGATTTCCTCGTTACCCGCGAACAGTCGCCATTGGGAAAGCAAGCCGACAAGGTGAGTGTTTGTGATGAAAAAACTCTCTCCCGCTTTGGGCACGGCATTACCTTCCTTAACGACTCTTTAAAATTAATCAATTTAGTGCGCAGGCTTCTAGAGAGACAAGCATTGCCAGGACAGCACGACACTCGCAACAGCACATCCCTCAAAGGACCAATAACACAAAGCTGAGTAATTTGGCACGGCCAGACCATAATTATGATACGCAAACAGGGAGACGTCACACAGATCATGACTTATGGGCCAGGGCTTTGGCTTGCCTCGAAGGCTCAAAAGAAGACCCTAGCGTTGTTGCTATCATACAGGGTTTTGCAGAGAAGCTAGCCACTGATGATTCACCTTTTGGCTCTGTTCATACCTCTGTGAAAGGTCTGGCGAGGAATGTTCGAGAGAAAATGGAACAAGAAATCAACAAAATCACCATGGACAAGGAACAACGTTCGTGGAATATCAAAATCGGTCATCACGAGTATTCTGTGCGTGGCTTTGTCGAAAAGACGGTCAACATACTAAACAAGTTTGTGGCGATTGGGGATGTCGCTGTCAGCTTTGATCCAGTCCATGCGGCTTTGCCTTGGGCTACAGTTCGGTTTGTGCTTCTCGTAAGCTTCCTCTTTTACTTGCCTTGTCTCAGCTTGAAAGCATAATTTAACCAGGAATCATTCATCAACTTGGACCTAGAACTGACACTTAATTGAAGTCTTTGACGGCTAGCAGTACGTTGACAAGCCGTACTATTTTTGGTCTCGCTGAGGTTGCCACATTGACATTGCACTGCGATACATCTCGCCGCTTGTACACTGGCCCTGATGCCTCGCAGCAACTTCCCAGCAATGCCTCATCTTTTCTGGAGAACGCCATCGTTCAGGTCTACGCTAAATCATTGTTGTTTCTTGGCTTCATCATGCAGCAGCAGAGAAGCAAGGGCAATATAGCTGGTGCTCTTTTCAAAATTGATACCTTGGAAGCCTATCTGCAAGGCCTTATAGACGGTGGGAACGAACTTACCCAAGCCACCGGTATTTGTGAAAAGTATTACCATCAACACACCCGATCCAAGTTGAACGACATTTTCAACGTTGCCAAAGAGGCTGAGCAAGCCATAACTGACCAATCGTAAGATTAACGTCTGATCTCATGCGGCTCGATATTGACATGCTATGTCTAGTGTACTTCTTCTCGACATGCATCAGACTTTGGTTCTTGGCAAATTGCGTACGGCAAAAGGTGCTGCATACGACTCTCATTCCAATGAGCACGACCCAAAGTGTCATGTCGGCACTCGCGTTGATCTACTGCAGCAGATATCTGAGTGGGCAAATGATCCTGACGGCAAAGTCGTATACTGGCTTCAAGGTATGGCTGGGACTGGTAAATCTACCATTTCTCGTACCGTAGCGCAAAGCTGTGCCGCCAAAGCAATTCTGGGAGCCAGCTTCTTCTTCAAGCGAGATCAAAATGACTGCAATAGAGCAGACTGGTTGTTAACGACCATTGCTGCCCAGCTTGTCCGAAAATTCCGCTCAATGGCCAAATCAATCCAAGATGCAATTGAGGCAGACCCAGCTGTGGTTGAGTCAAGAATGCAGAATCAGTTTGAAAAGCTCATCACGAATCCTTTGAGAAGCATAGCTCGAATTGCTCAAAGCCCCGCCATCGTTGTCATCGTCATTGATGCTTTGGATGAATGTCAGCCGGTCAATGACGTCCAAAGTCTCATATATCTTTTATCCCAAACAAAGAATGTGAAATCGGTCCGTCTTAAATTCTTTGTGACCAGTAGACCAGAGCTACACATTCATGAAGGATTTGGAGATATAAATCATGCGCACGAGAATTTCGTCCTGCAAGAAATTCCTCAGTCACTCATAGAGCGTGACATATCGCAGTATTTGAATAGTGAGCTTGAGACTATTCGAATCCGGTTTAACAATAGTGTCCAAAGGCATCGAGCGTTACCGGAACAATGGCCCGGTCAATCAAGCATCCAGAAGCTTATTGACATGTCTGTGCCCTTATTTGTTTTTGCCGCTACGGCTTCTCGTTTCATTGGAGATCGGTATTTCGGCGACCCTGAGTATTGCTTAAATACGATATTGGAGTTTCAGGGGAGAATAGGCTTTTCTCAACTTTACACGACCTACCTTCCGACTTTAAATCAGCAACTGATTGTACACACCACATCTGGATATCGAGATCGCTCAGACGAGGAGAAAGACTTCGTTGTGCGGGCCTTTCGCAGGATCGTGGGCTCGATAATCATGCTGGCCAATCCTCTTCCAGTATCATGCCTTTCTAAGCTGCTCAAAATTCCAGAAAGAGATATTTGGTCCCGATTAGATCCACTACACGCAGTGCTGAACATGCCTCCAAACCCGGAGGAACCAGTTAGACTTCTTCATCTCTCTTTCCGAGACTTTCTTATTGACGCTAACGAGCGGTCAAGAAACGAATTCTGGATTGATGCGAAGAAGACACATAAGAAGCTAGCATCCGATTGCCTCACTCTGCTCATAGAAGGCGGGTTCCTCAAGAAGGATATTTGTAGCCTCATTAGCCCAGGGAAACCACGGAAAGTTGTCGAGCCACAGAAAATCACGGAATGTTTACCGAAGGAAGTACAATACGCTTGCTTGCATTGGATTTATCATTTGAAGGCAAGCGGAGGTACAATACAGGATCAAGATAAAGCACATCAATTTTTGAAGCGCCATTTCCTTCACTGGCTGGAAGCTTTGAGTCTTATGGGCAGAATAGCAGAGAGCATCCAACTGATGGAAGATGTGCAGAGCGTGGTGGAGGTGAGTGGACTCTGACCCTGGCGAAGCCTTTACTTACGATTGGCTAGCACGTGAACGGCGCCGAAGTCCTAGCGCTTCTTCGTGATGCAAAGCGTTTCATTCTCCGATACAGAGAAACGATCGATTTAGCACCCCTTCAACTCTACACTTCGGCTCTCAACTTCAGTGCGGAAAGAAGCATTATTCGTACAGCATTCAACGAACAGAGCGGCTGGATAATTACTAAACCAATTGTGGCTAGAGATTGGAGTCCATGCTTACAGACTTTCGAAGGACATCGCGATGTTGTCTCCTCGGTGGCTTATTCACCCAATGCAAAGTTTCTCGCATCAGGGTCAGCTGATAACACGATCCACATTTGGGAAACAGCTTCTGGATCTCTTCATCATATAATCAGATGCGATGGCTCGATGAGATCAGTCAGATTCTCGTTCGACTCAAGACTCTTAATAGCGGGGATAAGTAGGAGGATACATGTTTGGGATGTTGCAACAATGACCCTTCGACAAACCTTTGAAGGACATGACGACGACATTAATTCTGTGGCGATATCACAAGACTCAGTGTTTTTGGTCTCCGGATCTGATGACCAATCTGTCAAAGTTTGGAATATGGTAACAGGTTCCTTTGAAAAACAGCTCATAGGTCATGAGGGTACAATTGAGTCCGTCACAATCTCTCATGACTCAAGACTTATAGCATCGGGCTCGTACGATAAAACAGCCAAGATTTGGGAAAGAGCAAGTGGGGATATTCAACGCACGCTCAACAGCCTCAACGAAGTTGATTCCGTTGCTTTTTCACATGATTCAAGGTTCTTAGCCCTTGGATCAGGTTATAAAGTGACGCTTTGGGACGTGGAAACAGGATCTCTTTACAAATTACTCGATGACCAAGTCAATCTCGTTTCGGTCCAGTCAGCTCTTGATCTCACGGGAAATTTTTCTTGCAATGCTTCTTCTGATTCGGAAGAAGGGACTCACACAAACCCATCTTGGAACGCGGATACAGTAAGAAGCGTTGCATTCTCGACCGATTCCAGTTTGATAGCAGCAGGAATTGGTTCGGGAGGCCCTTTGGGTGGCAAGGCTATTCTTGTGTGGGAGGTAGGGACTGGTTCCCTTCAAAAGGTTTTCAATGGGCATGGAGGCTCAGTCTTATCAGTTTCGTTCTCGCCTGACTCTAAGAACCTGATTTCAGGGTCAAGTGACGAAACGGTCAAGATATGGGACTTGAATCTCGAGTACCACCAGCATGAGGCACTGGACCATCACAAAACTGAGGTTAGGTCGATTACGATCTCGCCCAATGAGAAACTCTTGGCGTCAACATCTCTAGAGCCAATCGTAAACATTTGGGATTTGGCAAGTGGGCATCTCCTAACAACACTAAAAGGCCACGACGGATGGGTCTGGGCGGTGGGATTTTCGCCAGATTCCAACCTCATCGCAACAGGTGCAGATGACTCGAGCATAAGGGTTTGGGATGTGTCGACTGCAAAATTACAACAAACACTAGAAGGCCACGAATTCCGTGTTTCGTCGGTTTCATTTTCACCCGAATCGGAGCTTTTGGCATCTTGTTCAGCTGATGGAACAGTCAAAGTATGGGACATCAATACGGGATTGCTCCGACATACACTCCATTGCCCTTCTGGCAGCCCTTGGTCACTGACCTTTTCTTCTGATTCGAAACTTTTGGTGTTGGGATTAGATAATAACTTTTTGAAGGCGGTCCCTGAGATCATCTCTATCTGGGACGTTTCAACTGGACTTCTACAACAAACACTGACTGGTTCTGAAGGCTGCATCTTGTCCATCGCCATCTCACCTAATTCGAAGCTGATAGCAGGGACATCAGTTGTGAGGGGTCACTTGAGCCCGAAGACTTTAAGAGTATGGGACTTGGCAACAGGAACTGTTCAAAAAGAGTATCCATTAGGAACTGCATTGCACAAAATATCATTTGACAGCACAAGCTCATACCTCTTGAACAGTCTTGGATTATTAGATTTGGGATTGAAATCAGGACCAGATCAAGACATTCCGAAAGAACCGAAAGAAAACAAGAAACGCATGATGGGCCCCCTTTTTGACTCTTATCAACAAACTGCTCCCACCTCAAGAGTCCAAAATAGCGAGGTGCCCGAAATACTTGATTACGGATTAAACCCTGAATCATCTTGGGTAACGTGGAACGGACAAAACGTGCTTTGGGTTCCACCTGAGCACCGCCCCTCCGCCTGTGCAATTTTACAAGACACCGTGGTACTTGGGTGCATCTCTGGAAGGATTCTTCTTCTTCGCTTCTCGGGTACTCCAAGAGTATGATTGGAAATCGACATAGACTGTAGCTACTAAGGATAACAGTATTACGAGGTTCTACTGTGCTAGGCATAATAAGTTGGAGCAGTTACCTAAGGCTGCTGGTTACATAATGATGTTTTGCTTAGGTACCTATCTGTGATTTTTACTGGACCGGACATAAAAACTCTTTGAAATTGCAATTTTGTCTCTATGTACCTACATGTAGAGGACTGTTACTCCAGGGTCGCAACTTCCCACAGTCCTTCCTCTATGTTGGAATGGTCGTCCCATACCATCAGATTTTCACCCAGTTCGGTCGTATATTGTGCAATTCGGTCGATGGTCCACCTATCCTTCTTTGAGTCCTTATGAAGAGTACTATTGCTCATGACAGAGTTATAAATACCACCAAAAGGAGCAGAAGGCCAACAGGTAAAAATGTTGTAGTGAGCGCAATCACCGCCCAAGGAAGTTGAAAAGACCCTTCTACGGCTTTAACATGGGTCGAAGAAGCAATATTTCCTCTCCTATAAGTAATAAGATAGAAAGATACGTCTCCTAGTAGATCTAAGTTATGAAGAAAAGCGCACAGCCTTGTCCAGGCCTTCTAAACGGATGCATGTGACAATTGTTTCAAGGGGAAACTGCGAACAGTCGAATCTCAAATTCGATCTTCGTGCTTAGAGTCTGTTATGTTCCTGAATGCTGGAGAAAGATGTCTGGTGTGGTCCCAACGTGCATGACTAGCTACTCCTCATCAGTGTCAGGTCTCAGCTCAACAAACGTCACGATTGACAGCCCGCTGGTGTAGAAGATAACCTAATTTTATTATAGTATACTCGATTTCCTCAAGTCGACTACCTGAGAGGATAGTGTCTTTGCTAGCGATTTCGTAGATGGGGTAGCCTTGAAAGAAATGCTCATGCACTCTTCGAATAGCAAGGAGGTAATCCCAAAGCTTCTTTCACAAAGTGAGTTGTGGCGTTGGGGGTTTTCCTCACAAGTTTCGTAACCACTCGAGGAAACTATTGAGGTATGCAGGCTCATGTAGTTTCCCGCTACTAGTCATCTCACTGAAGACATCCCCATGTCATGCCACAGTCGGATGTTTTGCTGCCTGTGATAGATGAGAAACTGCCACAATGTGGCAGAACTGCTCACCTTAGCGCTTGATATGAGAGTGCTTGTTGGCGTCGTCATCATTCCCATCTCAAAAGGGATTATCTGAACGCGGGCACGGGCCAGTGCAGGAATTAGATGAGACATGCTGTGCAGCTTTCTAAGTATCGGCTCGAAAAAAAAGATAATTTTCATGTGCGCAATATTCCTGGGAAGGATTCTTGCATATTCATTGAATGCTAGGTAATGGCGCTGTGCGGGCAGCCTTTGTTCCCATGTCCGTATACTTATCCTACTCAAGGAGTGCCTCCATCGGTCACAAATCCTCATTTCTATCTCGTTTGTTTCGTAGACTCCCCTGCCACACATGACAATTATCGTTGGGTCATATGGTATTCTCTCATGCAATCGGAGGTTGTCTTTGTGACCACAGGTTCACACTCGTTGTCTTTCAGTTGGCTCTTTTCCCTATGCTTCTCACAGCGTGGGAGACCTTCCCGACAAACCTCGACGAATCTGACATGATTTGAGATCCTCCATCAGCACCTTCCGCTCCTTGTGCAGAATGACATTCTTCTTGAAAGGGGAACCGTATCGTCAACATATGGCGTTTGCAAAAAATGAGTTCGATACCTGATCCAACCTCATGTGCGCGAACAACAGGCTCGGCGTGGTATAATGTGTGATGTTGATGCTCACAAAAAGACGATAGAGCTGTCGCAGTGGGTGAGGAAGGTCGACACGGATCTTAACAGAGCAGCTAGAAATGCCTTGTCTGGTTTTCCCTATAGTCCGTTGCCCGTAGCAAAGCTACCATCTTTGTAGGGTTGCAATGCTGTTGGAGACTGACCAGGCTCAACTCCACGACCACCATTGGCTAAATGCTCTTGCTGTAGTTCGAGGACAAGCGTAATATTCTTGATGAGGCCAAATTCCAGGCCCTAGAACCAATAATGACCCCAGATCCATGCGAGACGATCCCCGGATTGAACCGTTCAGGCTCTGGGGATCGGGTTGAATGATTTTGGCAGGGACAGGACCCACCTGCTTGGTGGCCGCGACGCAAAAATGTGGGAGAACGACCCTGTAATGAATGAACGCCTCGAAGCTAAATCTAAACTTGAGGGTAGGTGGTTTCCGTAATTTACTTTCGAGCATCTTGCTAGAATGGACCGCAGCGCCCCTGAGGCGAAGTGTGACAAGGCTGGCTATTATGTGGAAACGCAAGTAAGAACCAAAGACATCTCGGCCAAGTCTGTGATCCCTTACGTGCAAGTTGCATTCCTGAGCACGGTCAATTAGCCGATATCTGCTGGAGGGCTACAAGCAAAATGGAAGAAGATTGAACATGCATATCGCGTAAAAGTAAGGAGCGAAAAAGAAAATAAGTCAGCTCGTGGGTTAGAGGCAAAATGAATGCCCAAGTCCGCAATTTGCTTTGCATATTATAGATCGCTTGTCGTAACTTCATATGCCAGATCAGTGGGCTTAGCGTGGCCGAATTAAGACGGTTTTATGATCGGCTTTTTTTTCCCCAGATTTTAGGGGCCAAGTTCCCTGGATTGTGCATCCGTTCTATGCACGCGATTGCAGCTATTAGCCCAGCTTTCCGTGCACAGACATGTTTGGGCGGCGAGCTGGTCATAACATCAAGTTTCTGACCAACACAGCTACACTTCATCATTATAAAAAGCAATGGCATACACACAAGCTAAAGTTGTCCTGCTGAGTGCTGACCGTAGTGAGAAGCACTTTCCGGAGAAATACAAATCCGCCAAAAGAGTCTCCTTACTTATTGTACTACATAAGAAAGATGTTCAGCCAATTCACCTTGCGTCATATTCCCGCTCTAGTTGCAGGAAGCATTATGGCTTTCGGTGGCCTCTGGCCATTATGGGATGCCCGCGGCGCTATGTGGAGTTTGGCAGGCCGGCGCGTATCGCAGACGCTCCCAAGGCTGATCCTGTTATAGCTGTGGGTAATGCACAAACGTCCGCCCTCGGCTTCATTTTGCTCCTGCTCTATTTTCAAGGTGAATGAATTCGACACGGTCGATACAATTCTTGTGGTGGTGGGATTCTGGGCAAACCTTCTCGATTGCTGCGTAATTTGGCAAGAAGGGCAGCGCCGCAAAGCGATTTTTCGACTTGTGAGCTCTTGCCTTCTTGCTCTTTCTGGCTATGCTGGATAGACGAGCATTCTTTAATTATTCCAAGGTATGTGTGTTGAATGCCAGGTATCAAGTCATCCCTTGCATACTCAAACCGAGGCGCCAAGTCATAATGCAATTCTAAAGGCTCCGTTTTAGATATAGAAACAAGGATTCTTTTAGTGTGCTTTTTGGTGGCAGAGTGTTATAACTTCGCTCATAGCAAGGTCTATAGCCGAGACTGAATAAGAGGGGCGACAACAATTGGGAATCTACCGCGCCCGTCTGAACTTTCCAAGCACCCTGATGAATGATGGTGTCCATATACTTAGTTTGCAGCCAGAGTGCCACCGAAGTGCGACCGACATAATACGGACAAACCTTGAACCTCAAAGTAGTTTGAAGACAGGTCAACTGATGTCACTTTGTGGCATGACCCGCCACCACCGTGTTAACGTTTACAAGCGTCGAAAGGAGGTACCAGAACAAGAGAACTTGGGGTAGCATCCGGTGATGATCTTCCACTTCCACCGAACTGGCATCCAAATTATCGATTACCGGGTTAACTAATATCCAAACTATCATCCGGACTGCACAGGGAAGGTGCTCGGTTCCCGATAAGCCTTGAATTAGGGCAGGGGATCTAATCTCTGGCTGCTGGGACAAGGCCAAATTTCGCTGAATCTCTTAGAATACGGATGGAGACACTCCAAGTAGGAATGCTCCTTACATTGTGTTTCGTAACAGGCAAATGGAAGGGTTAAAGATCTCCATTGTTTTTGAAAGTCCTGTCGACCTTGAATCCGTGATACCCAAGGTCCGAATCAATAGAACTTTCCAACCCCATCTCCAAATTGAAAAATTATTTCTCTTTTTGGTAAAGTCGCTGGAAGAAGGGACCTAAGGAGCTAACCCGAGCTCTGTTGTCTAAATCTAAGCACCTAATGACATCTCAGCATATCATCTTATGCTCGACCAATTCATGGGTACATCCTATCACATCACATCTGAAAAGGAAAGCATGCGGAAACCCATATTAAATTCGAGATAAATATGTAAAAATGAAATGAAAGAAAAGTACAAGTTTGGTAAGCCTTAGGCTCAGAATGAATGTCGATGTCCCATGTTTTGGAATAGACAGACTTGGTTTTCCGACTGTTTTCCGACTTGTCCAGATTCATGTTCCTTCGGAAGGATGACGGCAATGTAGGTTGGTCAGTTGCTGTATTTCAGTTGCGTCATCATCGCCATGCGACTAATGTCCCTTGCCGCCGGAGCCGCCATCACCACCCCAGCCATCGCCACCAGAGCCGTTACCGCAGCCGCCGTTGCCTCCATTACCAGAACCTCCATCGCCTCCATGGCCATCACCGCCATTGCCTCCATTACCAGAACCTCCATCGCCTCCGTGACCGTCGCCACCATCACCAGAACCTCCGTCGCCTCCGTGTCCATCGCCACCATCACCTCCACCACCACCTCCTCCTCCTCCAGAAGGAGGATTGGTGGGAGGCTTGGTAGGAGGGTTGGTGGGAGGGTAGATAGGAGGAAGGGTAGGCGGCTGCTGCTTGGGGGGGCACTTCCAGAACGTACGTCCCTGAAGATCCCGCTTCTTCTTACAGAAAAGATGTGGAAGGAACCAGCGCTCGTCAAGCTCACGCTCCTCAAGCGCATCACGTTCCTCGAGCGCAAAATCACGTTCCTCGAGGTCTCGCTTGTGGGGACCACGACCGCCGGAGCCGCCATTACCACCCCAGCCGTCGCCACCAGAGCCGTTACCGCAGCCGCCGTTGCCTCCATTACCAGAACCTCCGTCGCCTCCATTCCCATCACCGCCATCACCGCCTCCCCACGAAGGAGGGCGAGTTGGGGGCCACGTGGGAGGGTTGGTAGGGGGCTGGGGAGGAGGATGGACAGGCCGGTGCCTCGGACGGCACTTCCAGAAAGTCCGTCCTTCAAGGTCCCGCGAGAACTTGCAAAACGTACGGGCCTCCAGGTCTTGGCCTTCAGCCTCGACCGGGGCCGGTGCGGGAGCGGCAAGCACCGTCGAGAAGGCCAAGACGACGGCACAGATTGCAGGGGTAAACTTCATATTGAAAAGAAGTGCCAGAAGAGAAGAGCTGGAAGAAATTAGGCTGGGTGAAGCGAAGCGAAAGGTTTGCGTCGAAAGGTTTCCGTGTCCTGAAGAGAATAAGGGAAAGCAGAAGGACCCCTGACTGGAGGTATTGTTTGTTTCTGGAACCCTAGACAACGAGTTGGGTTGTTGAATTGTGGTGTGGTGAGGAAACTTGAATTACATGGATGACAAGACCGCCTTATATAGACCTTTCATACTCATTCCACACTTGACGCTTCAATTGACCTACATCCCTTCCTTTCGTATGAGCGAATTTCAAACCTTAATTAATCTTACTATCATGGGCACGAGGATCATAGCTTTACTGAAAGACTTGTATTGTCAGCCGCACTTTGGCGTTAACCGTATAAGTGTGCCAGGTATAAGCCCGACATAGGAGATGCCGACAGCCTAAGCAGAGAACTAGCATTACCCGAAGTAGCTTGAAGCTTCAGCTAAGGCACCTAGAAATAGCACTAGTAGACTAGTTCCCGAAAGTCACCATCGCTATCGACTACTTAGTACATTAGGCATTACTCGTTCAGGCAACCCCCAACGCCCGGAATGTCGTGCTACACCTGAGACGAGGCGGTGCGGTAAGGATTTCCTGGCCTGTGACTCTGAGCGTCGATCACCAAGCGTTATTCCAATAATTGGGAGGGTTTTGCAGTGCAAATACATCGTAATTCGTGGTTCTTTTGACCTTGTGTTAGTGTCAGTGTTGATTTATGACTTTCGGGGATCTTCATGGCCTAAGGCACCGAATGCAAATATCTATGACGACAGAGAAGTGTCAAGTGTTCTTTAAGATGATTTGAAGTAATACTGGAATCGACTACATCAGCTAGTTGCAACATACCACTTCATCTTGTCATAGTACCGTTAGTGATCTCCCATTGGCCACCGGCGCTCAGGTGGCACCAGCAGTTAGGAAAGCATCTCGCCGCCATGCAACAACCACGTTCGGGCTATCTTGCCCGAATCCCACGCCCAACATCCAATCAGAGCTAATGGTAAGCCATGGAAGCAAACATAGAAGCTTTGTACACCTTCTGACCCCCAGATCCGTGCGCTCCAGGGGCCGACCCGCTTCGAGGTTTTCCACTGCCCCAGCAAATACGTGGCAATCAACCTTGCACTTGACGCCATGCAAAAGTTTGTCAAGATTTGCTGCAATCTATTGGGTCTATGCGTTATGTGACCGGTGGCAAATTTATCCTGCATCTGTGCAACAGGTGCCAGGAGGTAACTTTATGGTCACATTCGGACAGGCGAAGGCGGAGGACCTGGCGAGTCTTCAATTGAATCGGTATATTGGCACAACTTTGCATGGGGAACGCCCTTGAAGCTGGCCATAAATTCGAAGTGAGGTGCAAAATCGTCCGTCAATATGCCGCGCAGGGTTCTTCGCTATAGAACCCCTGTATGAGTGCTTGTCAACATGACGAGGGTAGTGTTGATAGGAAAGATGTATTTTGATGGTCAGGGGCAGAGCTAGGCTCAGCGACGGGTGCGTTGCATAGGGCTAGGTCCGTGCGACAGGCACTTCGTATTGTTAGTGGCAGGCCAAAAAATAACGCTAGGCCCATGAACCCGCATCTTGAGGCTGCTCTTCAAAAGGGTGCGGCCGAAACTATTCTCCGCGCCTCCAGCGCCATACTAGCCGGCGTTGTGACCGATACAATTTCACTGATCTTCATGTACTACGATGGATTGTAGGATCATCGCAGTTGGCCGCCGACACGTTGAGATCGTCATGTTACTACCCGCCTGGGAAGCTATTTCGGGGGAATTCCGTATCATCGGCGTGCACTCCCCGCGCCTTTGGCCGCCGCCTCCTGTTGGTCACCGTTCATCTAAGCGCCCGGGAGTCGGCCTTAGACCAAGCCGGGAACGAGCGTCTTTTCGCATTCGCATATTTGGACACGGCTCCTCTTGCGTCAGTGGCTCAATGCCTCCCCCGGAAAATACCCGTAGTGGCAATCCGCACGTCCTTGACCTATTTTCCAGGGTCAAAGCGACATAGTCAAAGCAAAGGTCGTATTTTGTTCTCTGCTATAAGGAGTGCATAAGTAGCCAAGCAGTAGGCTAAAAGAAAGGGTAAATGTCGATAATGGTGCCATAATTGAACACTATGGACGGTAGTCCAAGGATCTGCATGAATGAATTGACGCGGTCTTTCTGAAGACTTTACCAACTTGATCATGTTTAGTTGATGGTATGCTGGCTTCGTCAAGGCCTCAAGGAACCGCAGCGCAGTCCGTGGCAAATTCGCATTATCAAACAACATTAGCTTAACCCAAGGTGTTTCTACTAGTCAGGTGGCCGCTCCCGGGCTTCGGAAATAGCTCAGGGTCGTGACCTTGACCTAAAGCTTCCTCTACTGTAGTAGCAAGGTCAATTCGCCGTAGACTGAATTGGCCCAAGCAACCGGCCTATCAACTTTTGCCGCACTACTCCATGTTTTCGCCTTCCTCTCAGCCGCGCTGTATGGGGCGTTTCGGACAAGCAGGGAAGGGGTTTCCTTCTAAATTATAGTCTTTCTTGCTGATCTATCGAACTTTACTTCTGCTTCCGTCCGGAAACATGACTCATCGCCCCTAAAATGCCTCTCGCTCTAACAGATTGTTGCGTCAATAGTGTATGGTGCACAAACACACCAATAAATAAATGGTGATAATGCTACCGCCTCCTTAACTTCACTTCGTGCAATTAAACGATACGAACTTATTCAAAGCGACTAACATTCCAAGTTTGCAGCTGGAGGAGTGCTTGAGATGGTCTCGTACCAGACAGGTCTCATGATCAACTATGGATCGGCTCTATACGACTGTATTTTCAATTGAAGCAACAGACTTGATTGCAAGCTCAATGTGTGTCCCCTAGAATACTATTGGGACCTTTGTGGTGCCCGAAAAGTCAATTTCCAAAGCCTCATTCCCTCTCCGGTAGGCCCGGAGAGTTGAAAGAAAGTTGACTAAAATCATGCGAGAACGGCGATCCAGAGGTGCCGTATCAGTTGCACACACTTGCCTCTAGTTCAAACTCGTTGCAAAGCAGTCAGTGTCCATTATCGAGCTTCAATTGAACTATTGAGTTACTAACCTAAGCCCTGCCGGAGACTGCATGGCATATAAGCACTGCCCACTTGCATAACAAGGTCAAACCAGACATCGAGTACTTGAAGTCAGTAACGTTTAAGTGGAAATTTTAATGCGGTGCTTCGCCGAATTACCCTAACTCTTCGCGGTCGACATGAAAACCGACGGCGGTAGTCAAGGATAATGTGTATAAATCACAATGCAACAGAGATTCTACCAGGGGAGGATCATGAAAGTCAAACTATGTAATGTGATTCGCAATAGGTAACGCTTTAGAGTAGCCTAGCTATACATTCTGTGCATCCCGTGGGCTTATATTGTTCGGGCAATACAGTAAAAGTCCTATCCTTCAAGTGTTAAATGAAGCTCTTTTTTATTATTAATATTGAATTGAATTGAAATGTAATCATTGTATTTCTTCTTACTTTTTAGCGCAAATTATCTGCGCGTTTCTTCGGGAAATTTTCTCCCCAGCTTTTTTTCCCTCTCATCTCAAAGCTCTAACTTCTACCGCTAATTCTAATCGAGTCAATAAGAGATGTAAAGTCTAGGAAGCCAACAGTCCGTCTTCGCGTTAAGATTATAGGAACTTATTAAGGAGAGTCATCATAGAGTCAGTAATCGTAAGAATGGCTAGCACTGCTACCGAACTCAACCGGCGCTTATAGCCGTAAGATATCGCATTAGAATGCGCTTGATGCGGAGAGGATGCGCTTAACCATCTAGTTTGCTTTTCTCAAGCTCAATCTCGATCCCACTCTGACTCGCTTTGCTCCCAGGCGTGCTACAGCAGAGGCGGCAGCAAAGCGTATTATGATAGAAGAATGGATGGATATGCCTCAACTACCTAATAGAATCACTGCTGCGACGATTAGCAGCACTGCATGGGCGATCGTATTATCAATGATTACCAAGGACACAGATATAGTGTGCGGTCGTGTTGTCAACGGGCGCAATTCCACTATTGAAAGGATCCACAATATTATCGGACAATGTGCTCAACTGGCGCTGGTCAGAACTCAGCTATTGCCGTCTCAAACCATTTTGGAGCTTCTCAATCCGGTCCAAGAGCAGTATTTGGCAATGGGAGAGGCGGACTCTATGGGTGCCCTTAATATTGCGAAGCATTATACTGACTGGAAGCATGGTTTCTGCCAGGGCACTATGGTTCAACATGTGAGTCTCGACAGCCTTTTGAAGATCCGAACCATGAATGACGATGCAGTGGTTCGATTAGTCGAGCACCCAAACTTTATGATTCCGGCTCTTTACATGGCATCTTCTTTCAAAGATGAGCATTTGACAGTGGAGTCAAGAAGCATTTCTCATGTTTTGGAGGAGGAGGCCGCGGATGCTTTGTTAAGTATGGTCAGTCAAGTCATCATGAGAATATCAACAGGGTAGGGTGTCACTCTCAACGAATGCTATCGGGCCTGGAGCTAGATATATAGTTAGCTGCTCTCCTCGTCGCTATTTTAAACCCGTCCAACAAGGAATCAGATAGTGTGAATATCCTTACAAACTGTCAGAAGATACAAGGGAACGAGGTCTGTGGATTGTCAACAACAGAAAAGATGATCATCATTTCTAAGAGACATAAGCGATCCTCGTGGGTCTATGGCCTTGCGTCAGCATGCGCCCGATGCGGAGAGGACGCGGGGTAAGAGTTCGTTTTGCTTGGACCAAGGGCACGTCGGTCCACTTATTGCGTGTTCCGCTTTGGTCCACAGCTGATAATCTGACCGGGTTCGGTCATACCCGAATGCCTAAGTTTACAGGAAAATGAAGTTCGGTCTTAGATGGAAACTCTTCTTTGCATTTTTCCCCGCCCCAAGACTGCTGCGCCCTACTCCCAGTTTCTTACTTCACATTACCAATTATTCAGAATGGTTCCCGTTGTTGCAAACGGAATATCTGCCTCTGCGTTTGCAGATATCGAGGCCAAGTACGATGCGGAACGTGATAAGCGTTTGAAGGAGCGCCCTCAAGGCGAAGCCCAATTTATCGACCTAACGACAGTGGACCAATACAAACACCTTACTGATGATCCCTGGGTTGAGCCAGAAGACCATAAAACTGTACCCCATACTATTGATCTTGACAAACCGATCAAATATCTCATCGCCGGCGCCGGGTACAGTGGATTGCTGTTTGCTGTGCGTCTTCTTGAAGCTGGCGCGAACCTGGAAGACTTGGTTCTTGTTGATAGTTCTGGAGGCTATGGCGGGGTCTGGTATTGGAACCGCTACCCAGGCCTGATGTGTGATGTTGAGAGCTACATCTACATGCCATTATTGGAGGAGACGGGATACATGCCGAAGCACAAGTATTGCTACGGTCCGGAACTCCGTGAACATGCCGAGAGAATTGCAGATCACTGGAGTTTAAGGGAAAGGACGATTTTCCGCCAACAGGCCGACAAGATGGTCTGGGATGCCGCAGCTAGCGAGTGGACTATCAAGACGAAGTTTGCAGGAGAAAATGAGGAATATGACCTTGATTTCCGCGCCTCGTATGTTATTTTGGCCGGAGGACAGCTGACGCGTCCCAAGATACCCGTCGTCGAAAACCTTGAAGCCTTCAAAGGTCACGTTGTGCACACATCGCGATGGGATTATGGGTACACGGGTGGGTGCAGCAGTAATGCGAAGCCAAAAATGGCCAACCTTGCAGACAAAAAGGTTGCCGTCATTGGCACTGGAGCTACTGCCGTGCAGTTGATACCCGAGCTCGCAAAATATGCGAAGCATCTCTTCGTCGTGCAGCGAACACCTTCGTCGGTTGATGTGCGCGGCCAACGTGAAACTGACCCTGAGGAATGGAGAACCATTACAAGCAATCAAGGCTGGTGGCTTGATCGTAATGTCAACTTTGCAAAGATATTACATCAGGCGACACCTCAACCCGCAGTGAACATGGTTAATGATGGCTGGGTGGTTGGAAATCCATCATATTGCACGGCTTGGGGATACGATAATGAATTGGCTCCTGAGCAGGTAGTCGAATTCGTTCAACGGATGCATATCGGGGACATTCCACGCGCTGAGCGTCTCCGAAGACGCGTCGAAGAAATCGTGCAGAACGCAGAGACGGCTGAGCATCTAAAGCACTGGTACCCATCATGGTGCAAACGCCCTTGCTTCCATGATGATTATCTACCAACTTTCAATAAGCCAAACGTCACCCTTCTCGACACTGGAGGCCGTGGTGTTGAGAAGTTTACAGACAAAGGCGTAGTCGTCAACGGAATAGAGCACGAGATCGACTTGCTCGTTCTTGCCACAGGGTACAAGGTCTTGGGAGGCAGTATGACCATGAGCCCCGCTATTCGTTTTGGACTCACCATTGAAGGAAAGGATGGGATAGACATGAATGCTGCTTTTGAGGAGGAAATCAGCACATTGCACGGTCTTTGCCGCGCCGGCTTCCCAAATATGTTCTGGGCCGGAGCCGCGCAAGCTAGCCTCACGGCCAACCAAATCATGAGTATGGATGCTTTTGCGGAGCATGTCGCTTACATTCTCTTAGAGGCCCAGCGAAAGTCTGGTTCATCGCGCACAATCATAGAGTCAACGCAGGCGGCACAAGATGATTGGGGAGACCAGACTGCCAGTGTCGCCCTCGGCATGAGTGCCATGGTTGGCTGCACACCTAATTACCTAAACTTTGAGGGTGATATGGATAGAGTGCTTGCTGAAGGTCCTGAGATGCAACCAAGAATCATGAGGAGTGGACTTTGGGGCAGAGGCATCAATCACTACAAGGATGTACTGAAAAGATGGAGAGATGAGGACAGCCTACGAGGCTTAGATATAAGTGCGGTGGCTTGAGTGTGAGAAATTTGGTGCAGCCCATAGTACCAACCAGCCGATGACCACTTCCAAAAATTTCACTTTTGGTGGGGCTATTATTGGCTTTGCCTCTTTGCTGCGCGTAATGTCCATTTCCATCATCATATGGCCTTCCAAGGCCGACATCTAGTAAGTCCCTCCCCGCAAGCCATTCTCTACTACTGCAAGTGCTTCAACGTAGGCATCTGAGATACGGATTAGTCTCTGAGCCAGCACGACATGAACTTTCAAGCTTACTACCGACACTCCACCGCTTTCCCATTGACTGTAGAGCCCTCAAACACCTCATCTTATCAGCCACAAAAGACTTTTGTTTTTCTGGAGGTGCTGTTGAACCCAGCCAAGTGGCTGTGACCGCTGTACGGTAAACACAATAAGAGGTCCAAGGCGCAAACTCGGAAGGTCGCTGTACTCGAGTCTGAATATCTGAGTTCAAGTTCAAGGTCTCCTGGAAAACTATGACCCGGTTCGCAATCTCTTCGATTTTTTTAACGCTATCTTGTGTTACTTCACGGAGGGTGGCTAGTTCCCGAATACTGAGCTCGGCCCGTTGATGATGTATGAAACTATCGCAGGAATGATTGTCCAATAGTTTTAACAAGGCACTAACACAGCTAAGTAAGCCAGCGTCTCACCTGAAAAACATGCAAATCAGTGATTATAAAGGCTTGCTAACCCAAAGCAGAGAGATATCGAATCGCGGAATCGCACAATGCTTTCATTGTCTCTAGTTAGAAGGTCGAGCAATGAGTTGGCGATTTGGGATAGGAGGTTAATGTTGTCCCTCGTTGCTTCAATATCCGTGGATCTAGCATTGCAATGCCTAATCACCTGGCCAAGCAAGTGAGCGGCCTGAGCCACGCGGGCGAAGGGACTCGCAGAGATATTGTCGGTCGAAGACAACAATATACTGTCCGGGCAGCCCGCATCCTGCACAGCTTAGCATAGCTTCTCGTCAAACCGGAAACATGGCAAACATACACCACGATCCCAAGCATCATCATCGTCCGGTAGGAATTCGCTCACAGACGGCTCCTCCGTAAAAAGTGGCCGATCGAAGCTCCCTGCTGTAATACACCTATGCCCTGTCATCAAGAGATATTGCACGAGGAAATGATAAGGAATTTTTACCGTTCAAGAATTCGAACCATCCACCAAGTCCGAAGTCGCTCCTCCCATTCTACACGGTTTCGCGGCTTGTCCAGTATTTGCGGGGCACTTTCAGTGTGAAGGCCCAGAACAATTGCCTGTGTCACGCAATGACCCATTGACATGTATGCAGGAGGAAATATACCATGGCCCATCTCGTATGTGGTGACCAGCAAGCTTCCTTGAAGTCTCCTTAGTGAGTGAAAGCCAGCCATTTCAACCTTTGTGGCAAAATCTTTCGCGGCGACGTAAAGTGGACAGCGCATTGCTTCTACCGCGCTTCCCGGAATGTGTAGTACTAGCTTCATGCAAAGTAATAAGAATAAAGTATCAGGTTTCAGGTCCAGACTTTCTGGTGATAGCAATTGCTGCCAGGCCATCTTGCTGACAATAGGCATCCAGCGATGAACAGTATCAAAATACATGGTTGAGATATCCACTCTATGTTGCCGGTTATCCAGTTCATCGAGCACAGCTTTTGGGACGAAGCATTTAATTTCTGATAAGGGCGGAAACACCAATTGCGGAAGTAATTCAGAGTCGAGAAAAAGTTTCTGATACATTAGCGTTGACCGGCTGAGGTCTGAGGGGGCAATGCCCAAGAAACTCGTAGCTGCTACGTCGACCAACGGAGGCATCTCCCTTGAGGCAAGGAGAGCCTCTAACTGCTGGACTCTATGTCGCAAGATGTAATTCATATCCTGTTGGCTTGAGTAATTGCAGAGCCGCCCTACTCTTAAAAGGAACAAATCAGGCATGCGCCCATTTGAGGACTCTGGGCAACGCAGACTTACTTGTGACAAACGCCGCAGCCAGGTAGTGTCTTGTCGCAGCGACGCTTGTACTTGATGCAGTGGTCACATGCACGGGCTGCCTTATCCATTGCTGGAAGTGATGCCTCTTCTCTCGGCATGGTTCAGTTGCAAGGTAGACGCGTCCGCCTTGATGGAGCTGGGTTTATGGAGATAAGCGAGTCAGCAGGGAGGATTGGCTTATGGCCGAGTTCGCATTCCACAGTTTTGCAATAACAGCCAATCGCCGTTCGTGCCACTAACAAGGAACCCTATTGCGGCTTGGCGTGAGCGGGAAAACCCCGCTCCCAGCACTTTTCAGAGCAACAAATTTCAGGGCGGGCATCATCCGCTTCGGTGGAGTGTCGAATGCGCCTTTGTTATCATCCCGAACTTAACTCGCGGACTTAGTTGACAGTGGCCGAGGAAGAAATGTATAAGTTCTTAGGGTTTTCCGGCCAGGGCCTCCTCATGAAGCTTCAAGGACTTCACACCTCACCTAGTACATCAATTATTCTTCTACCTACAAATTCATACAAGTTACGATCTTTGCTACAATGGCCAAAGTTTGGTTTATAACTGGTACCTCCCGGGGACTTGGTCGTTCCTTGGTCGAAGCTGTTCTGCAATCTGGCGACAATGTGATTGCCACGGCCCGCAATCCGGAATCGCTCGACCCACTGGTTGAAAAGTATGGCTCAGAGCGTATTCACACTTCTGCGCTTGATGTTACGAATAGCCATCAAGTGTTCCGCGTTGTGGAAGAATCGCAGAGGATCTTTGGCCGCATCGATGTTGTGGTGAACAACGCTGGGTATGCTGCGACAGCGTCTCTCGAAGACATGTCGATTGACTCATTCAAACGACAAGTCGATGCCAACCTCTTCGGCACCGTATGGGTCACCAAGGCTATCATTCCCATCATGCGCAAGCAAGGTTCTGGTCACATCATCCAGGTCTCGTCGGTCGGCGGCAGGCTCGGCACTCCTGGACTATCCGGCTATCAGAGCGCCAAGTGGGCCGTTGGCGGGCTAACGACCGTCCTGGCTGAGGAGCTGGCTCCACTTGGCATCAAGTTAACAGTACTTGAACCGGGGGCTATGCAAACGGACTGGGCAGGTTCATCAATGGAGGTGGGACAAATCAGTGATCCGTACCGGCAGACAGTGGGCAAATTCATGGACCTACGCGATAAGTTTGTGTCGTTTGCGAGCACACCGGAAACTGTCTCGAAAGCAATCGTGTCGCTTTCTGAGCACGATGATCCTCCATTGCGGCTTTTGATTGGACCAGAGACGCGACCCTTGGCACAGGCGGCATCTAGAAATTTGGCTGAGATGGACGCTAAATGGGAGCCGTTCGTATCTTCGCTAGGTCTTTGAGGAAACCGTTATTTATCCAGTTACAAAGAACATCTAGGAAAACTATACTTACAAGTCTACTGGTAGAGCTGGGTTGATTATTAGTTCACTGCTTGAACAAATAGTTCTACTCTCGCCGTCACTGTGGTTGATTACTGGATACCCTATACCAATGCAACAATTCAAAGGGGAGAAGAAAAGGAGACAGAATGCATAGGTTACGCACTTGACTGCTCACGTCCGTAGAAAGCTACTCTTGACACTATGAGAATACCTTATCATTGAAATACAATGACTTGTTTTGTGTTTGCAGTCAACGCGGTTCCCAATCAGCGACGTTTGCTGCTTACATCAGCTTTTTCGAGGACGAATGCAGCACGTCCACCCTTTAATTTGAACATCTTGGCTCCAATACAGAAAGACAATCCTACAAGTATCTTGAATGTCTCTTGAATACAAACAATGGATCTTAATTGTAAACGAAAAGAGCATAAGAAGCCTGACGGACTTGCCTGCCCTGTAAAAGGATAGTTGCGAAAGTTTCGTTTCTGGATGATATCTAGCTATACTGCTTCTAATCCACGGCATTGGACTCTATGTCAAATATGTGATTCGGGGCTGTGTCAAGCAATTCCGATGTAGAATTCGAGTTGTAAGGACGGGCAGTTTCATAAAGTCGTGCCGTCTAGATCAAAACTTATCCTGGTGCGCTGGATTATGCCTCGTGGCTGACATCATCGGCTTGCTGACTGAAGCCCTAGGGTGGCTAGGTTTCTCCGAGTGACCAATAGGATCGCCATACGTGATACCAATTGCTGAGGCATACCCCACAGCAGTCAGGGTCAAATTGCCAAATGCAGCATAATGATGCGCTCTTTCACTGTGGGGGGCATTCTGCACCTTCGAAATCGGCCCCGATGATCCACTAACTCCGTTGATTGGAAGGGCATCGAAATATTTATATTCGAATCCAGCCTCAGCCTATTGGAAATACAGCATGCCTGTATCGCTCCAAAACCAAGTCAGACACGAAAAATTCAACGGTTGACGTCTCATACTCTTGACCACAAGCCGCACTATAGAGCTACCCCATCCATATCTCAAAACGAAATGGAACCTCAACCTTACATCACACTCGTCGGCCCGGATAAGCGTGGCTTGATCTCACGACTAGACCACGCATCTGGTGTTCGACACCCAGTCCTTGCAGTACAGATCAACGCCAATTCGAAGCCTCAGGTACAGCTAGCACGTATCTTGCCAAACAATTCGCAGCAGCCACTGGGCACAGCCTCATATTCAAGCCTCAGCGGGTCAGTACGGCTCGCCATCCATGGCCAGCCCGAGGTTAAAATGGAGCAAAGCTGGGAAGGCATGCAGTATGCCAAAGTGTTCCAAGTGCCGGTAGAGTTGGGTGGGAATGGCGGCAAGCTGCGATGGAAGCCAGCCGGGTGGGGGGAGGCAAACGAGCTGTGGGATGATCAAGGCATTCGGCTGGCCAAGTTTAAAAGCCTGAGTCTGGGGAAGGATCCCCAGTTGGATGTCTATGTACAAGCTAGTAATGTGCTAGTAGAGTTAATGCTGCTAGGTTCGTTGGGATTGATGGTGGAAGATAGTAAAAGTATTAAACTCATGGGGGAGATGGTTGGAGCAGTGGCTGGCTGAGAACGAGTAGAGCATTGAAGCAATGTATGAAAGAACTATAATTTGGCCATCGGCAGTCATTTGCGGCAGACTCAAGAGTTTCCTTCGTCAGATGTTAGATGTGATTGGGCAAGGATCGTTGCAGGTTGTTGCTATCCCAGAGTGTTCTCGTGATGGGCCAGGAATTTCTCTCTGGATATGAATGTTGAGGTGGCGGATATATGATTGATAGAGAAGCCTATGCCATCGAGATTGCACCACTTCTGGTATGGTTCCATATCTAATATCCTGGTCTATTCAAGGGAAGAGTCCGAGCCGGGACCTGTGGTCGAGGCATAGAACTTAGCTGCAGACAATTCAGCAATGAGTAAAAGTTGACATGACATCCTCGTTTTTCATTACGCTGAATGGACCAAGCTTTTTATAATGCGTGGCTGTGCTAGCGTCTAAACAGAAATCCCAGTACCGGAGGTAGTGTCTCTCGTGCTTGGTACTCGTTCGAATGCTCATGGTAGAGCTATCGGGGTCACCGAGGGAAAGCCAGACACTCAGTCACACGCTCGAGCAATACGCTTTAACACCGCTAACTGGTCGCAGATTATGCCATTTCCACCTAGGACGGCACTGCCGGATGCACATGGCTTGAAAAGGCATGTTGTTTTGCGACTGCTAACATCAGGGAGTGACTGGCCAAGACAAGGTCTGAAGACATCATTTTTCCCTTCTCGTAGAAATTGTGGATCTCATAGTAGTGCAAACTATGTGTGTTTTTGTCTGTCAAACTCATAACAGGGCGTATGCACTAAATCTGTTTACTATTCCGTCAGCATAACTATAAGTCTATTAGGGGGACTGAGGTATTGCTGCAAATATCGTGAGATCGAGGATTGATTGGAGATTTTAATTGATATGCCATCTCAAGGCCTAACTATGCATTTCGATTCTGAGGTCCATTATTCGGTCTGCCATGCATGTTCAATGCCCGTAATGTTATGGGGAACTGGGTCCGGACCCTTAGGTCGACGGGAATTTTATTAATTAGTAACACTTATGTCGTTCGATGATGCTCCTTTATTGAATCTCCTATTATTTAATTTACGGTGCGATCATATCGCCCTGACGCTAGTGTGTATTAATCGTCTGTGGGAGTGGTTTTCCACCTTTTAAAAAGTTTCAATTCGGCGATCCTCCGGATGTAGTCGGAGCGATACAAACCACTAAAGCAAACCCATATGTCAAACATGCTAAAATCTGCGGCTATGATCTAGAAATGGCGACGCTCTCCGTCCAAGTAGAGACCGCACATTTAGGCGAGGGCCATTTGATTCCCAAAAGGAAACTGAAACATAGCCCAAAACGGCAGGTTCATGAGTCAGAATAAATGTGTTAAGACTACGCCGTCGTGGGTTACTTTGACATACTGAAGCCTTTTCGGAGCTAAACGTCTCCGTAGATCATGAAGCTCATTGCTACTATTCCCTTGCTTGACGCACTAGCTCCCGCTGCCCACGGCTTCAATGTCCATGTGAAGGCCGGCGATGACCTGGTTTACGTTGGGGACCTGAACGTTTTCCACGATACCTGGGAGGCTATTTATTCAGCTTGGGGTAACAAAGAGGCTGTCACAATCGCGCCACAGCTTATTGAAACCCAGAACAAAGCTTGCCACTGGAACGCTCATATCGACCACCATGTTACTCTCACTATCGAGGGCAGATGGGATGATGTGGCTGGCAATCATCACGAGTACCGCGATGCTATGATCAAAGCCGCATGGGAGACCTCAAGCGGATAATGGATCGAGAGTCTTACAATGTCTGGAAAGAGTGCTGTTCTAACAGCATCAGCACCACTTGCCGCCAAGGGCATTGCCTCGTTCATTTTCCCTCCAACTGTCGCAACGCTCGCCGAAACTGGCATCAATCTTCAGTGCGCCTAGACAACCGGTAACAACAGGCCGATAGGAGCACACCAATATGCGATTAAAGCCCCCACAGCGCGAAAATACTGATGGTGGAATGCTGACAAACTCTTTTTTTTCTTAAATTCTTCTTGAATGCTTTTGTATTCACCTCTGCAAATTAGTCCTTCATCTTGGATCATGACAATGTAGAGAATATATGACTTATATTCAATAAATCTATAAGATATTATTTTAAGTTAATTATCTCTATTAAATTATAAGGGATTCTCAATTATTTTAATAGCTGCAAGTTGATTTTTGATTATTAAGGTTAGTAGAGCATATAAGTATCTAAATCAGGTATGGTTGATACTTTGCCTATTTGGCCAAAATGTAGTTATATTATTCAAATTTGTAGATGCGAAATTGAAGGCTCAATGGCGGGTAACGGTAGTGTCCGTGGTGGCATTTACGTAGCGGAGTGGAGTCAACAAAACTAGTGGTCCTGAGTGGAGATTGCCATCACCAATAAAGCTTGGAGTCGTGTCGCCGTAATGAGCGGATTTTATACAGCCAAATTAGTTTAGTCTCTTTGGTCTGGTAGGGTATCTTAAGACAAAAGGGACCTTGTTGTACATTCCGAGGCCCAATCTGGGTCCAGTCCAGAGCCTGATGTTTCAGGCGTATCGTCTGCTTCACAAGCATTTCTTGCCATACTCGTGCTGCGTTCCTCCTGTCACCTTAAGCCTAACGTTTATTCCTGCCGCGTCAGCAATCTCGGCTAAGCGTATAGAGTTGTCCCCCATACATTCGTCACTCCCATTGAAAGATGAATCCGCGGGCGACCGAGGAAGTCGACATACAGCGCATTAGCCAGGGGTCCTTTTGGGAATGCCTCTCCGAGTCAGATGTTGACGCCATTCACCGATTGTTCCCGGTTGACAATTACAGCCGTCAAGGCAGTTGTAGCATAAGATCGGCCCCAACCCCATGTCCAACAGGACGAGAATCCAATGGCTGTGCCTGGGAGTCTATTACCAGACTGTATCAGCTTCAACATAGTCGCGAGGGTAAGATCCGGCCCTTACTGAACCACCAGCCAATACCCAGTGCTCCGTCCTGAAACCTTGGCCTAGAAGCCATCGCTAGGTTGCGACTGCATCATCAGCTGAACAGGATACCGCAACTCAGGGCAACGCCTGTAGTCGACAACAAGAGCATTTACTCCCGTCGTACTGACTAAGTGTCCGACAAGGTTGCGATAGCTATTTGAAGACTCTGCGAAACATGCACGGCCCTGTACACGTCAAACGGGAGACCTTTGTACTTTTTGCGGCTTGAAGGCTCTGTCAGAACCCTATAACCTTCGTTGATTCCGTTGGTAGCATGATGGAAGTGAAAACCATTTGCAGTGAAATCTTTGTTGCCACTGAATGCCAAGTTGCGAGGCTTTGGTTTAAGAAACCACAGTACAGCTTCTGGATGTGAAAAATACCGCCGTGCGAAAAGCGTTAGTACAGTCTACATAAACTGCACTTGATTCCGAGGAGACTTGATCTCGAAGATGTTTGGGGGCGGCGTCTTTTGGAAAGACACTCGGAGTCGGGCTGCTTAAATTGTGAATAAGATATTTCTTCACATACCAGGAATATTATCTATTAGATATTTGAGACATGAGTGAAAGGATTTCACATAGTGGTCAACTAAATATGGACTTGAGTAATTTCCTGAGTAGCTATAATTATTTACATCCCGGAATTGTGGCGAAAGAGAATTAGTAGAATATAGGACGCCCCATATTATTGGTCAATTACTCTCTCTCAATGTAAAAGTTTCCGGACTGTTGTCTTCTAGCTTTATGATGTCAGCTCAGCTGAATGATCCAACTCTCGTATCAAATCGTCCGATATCTTTTCCGCCAGTGCGTAGATCAACGCTTGAGGGTGACCAGGAGGTAATAAAGCAAATGAACTGGCATCAACGACGCGGAGATTGTCAACCCCAATGACTCTGGCTGAACTATCCGTCACAGCAGTGGGATCATCACGGCGGCCCATACGTGCAGTGCATGATGCGTGGAAAACAGACATAACGCTAGTCCGAATATTTGCCAGGATCTGGTCGTCAGACTCTACCTCTAGACCCGGCCAATACTCCAAATTGCCTGAGCGAATACTGCGCACAGGCTCTGTGTTGAATATCTCCCGTACGCGTCTGTACATGGCAATGGCCACCTCGACGTCACCCGGATGCGTCAACCAATTCGGGTTTACCAGTGGTGGATTTAAAGCAGAGCCGCTACTGAGAGATATGTTACCCCGAGACAGAGGCGCTGCCAATGCAGCGATAATTGCAGCGTACATTTTTCCGTCTTTTGGTTGATCGAGCCATGGTATGTTGAAAGGACCAATGTGGCCTGCAGCAGGAACATACTCAACATGAGGCCAGTCCTTTGGAAATGCGAGAAGCTCATCCCACGTCGATTGACTCAAATTAGCAGTGCTAGGCATGCGCTCCCACGCGAGAAGCTCGGCCACGTTACTGGTCAGTGGTCCGGTCTGCTTCAGCGCATACTCCGCTATCGCGTCGGTGAGCACAAGAGGATTCCCAATGACGTTGCTTAGCGTTTCAATATTAACTTGATACGTTGGGCCAAACAATACGTGGTCGCTCATGTTTTGCCCGACGCCCGGACGGTCCGCGATCACCCTAATGCCATGTTGGGCAAGATGATCTTTAGGGCCAATTCCAGATAACATAAGCAACTGAGGGGAGTGCACAGCACCGGCTGAAAGGATCACTTGCTTCTCAGCAGAAATGATGTACTTTAACAAGCCTAACCCCCCGGCCACCTCAACGCCTGTGGCTCTTTTGTCGCTGTCGAAGAGCACCTTGATTGCGGGCGTGCCCAGATATACGGTGAGTTTGTCACCCATACCGGCATCCATGGCTGTGTAGATAAATTCAGCCGAAGTCGATCTAACTTGGGCGTGAGGGTCTATTGTCGCCTGTGCGTAGTGGTAGCCATTCAGGACGCCCTGGTTGAACAAATTGGTCAAATTCATTCCAAGAGCCTCGAGACCCTTAGCTGCCCAAGTAGACCAAACAGGAGTCCAGTTGGGGTAGGTTACTTGGATTGGCGAGTTGGAAGATGAGCTGAAGTCAGTTTCGATGTACGTGGTTGTTGCGTTTGCAAGCCGTGTGGACGCGTTCGGTGGAGTAAACTTGAAGCTCTTCTGAAAGTATGGAACAAATTGATCGAATGAATAACTTGCGTCACCTACGGCTTCGGCCCAGGCATCCAAAGCACCTCGATTTGGCCGATGATGGATCATGAAGTTTAGGGCAGATGAGCCACCGAGACATTTCCCCTGGGTATAATGCATCCTTCGACCTCCAGCTCCGGCCTGAGGAACAGTTTGCAGGCCATAGTCCACAGTTGGTAGAAAATCAACAGGATTTGAACCCACGCCAATGATACCGCCAAGAGGCGCCGGGCCAACAATGGGCTTGCCGAGTTCATATGAGAGTCCAGCTTCAATGATGGCGACGGTGTATCCGGCTTCCGCGAGCCTGTAAGCGACGGTGTTACCTGCCGTGCCTCCCCCAACCACAACAACGTCGTAGACTTGTCGGACTCGCAGCACCCCTGCAAGACTTCCAATGGACTTTTGGACAATCCCTCCGAGCGTGGTCCAGATGCTGCCAGTAATGGGGTCTAGGATAGGACTTAGGATGTGGATAGCTGTGGCCGAAGAGAGGAGAAGACATTTGGAGTAATGCATTTTCGAAGAAACTTATGCGGTGGCTCCAAAGACGAAAAGAAAAATAGAAAAGAAATTGCGTGACTAGAGTGGCCTGATCTCGTAAACCATAGCCGCATGAAGTTGCAGTCGAAGCTGGCATCGTCTATTTATTTTATTTCCCAGTCCTGCTGTCAAGTGTCCATTATGATCTGTGCGCTACTCGTTCCCGCAAATTTCGTCCCATCTTCGTCCGCGCCATCCGTACCAAGCTTAAAAATTTCAGCTAGCTCTGTCTCTTTGGGATAAGCTGAACTGCCGACGTCAGCTGCCCCGTCCAAGACTTGTGGAGGATCGGTCGAGAACGTGATGCTGGTTCACAGTGGGCTTGGAGATATTGGCGGACATCCCAATTGTAACAAAATGAAATTTGGCTGGAGAACAGGATTGTTTCTCAAATAAGGTCATCAGCCATGTTGCGAGATATTAGGGGATGAAGTGACCATTATAAAAATGCGGTAACATACAGGATATCCATCATAAGCCTACTTACCTATTGCCCTCTTCTAAGGCGGCATTTGTTCTACTAAAGGTAGAAACGGTATGTCGTGCGCACGTCAAAGTCTTGGCAAGGCAGGGACAGGGCCGCATTACGAGTTCATATCCGAATTTGGCCACCACTTCGCCTGGAGCCCCACCATCCCAACGTTGATCGACGGGAGAGGTTTTCAATCGACTGAATTAAGCCTGCTACATTGATACTCTTGTACTCTGTACATTAAGCTAACCCAGTTAGTGGCGTGGTTTTTCCATGGGAGTAGTGCCTCGGCCCAGCTGCATGATTCGGTCGTATAGAGTTATTTAAGGTGGGCAAACCTGGCTGCTAGGCTGGTAGCCTGTGCCAATGCTTGCGGCAAAGCAAGGTCATGCAAAACTGCTAGGCATTTCCAATCTAACAGTTTTCCAATCTAATTATTGATTGTGCTTCTAATACCATGAGGCTTAACTTCGCTGCTTTTCTGGCAGTTTTTGCGACTCTGTCAGTAGCCCAATGGGATAACGAATCACCCGCTCCTATCGAGCCTGCGCCGGCGCCGTGGACACTTAAAGGCACAATTTACTCCATTACATTCGTCCCCACGTCAATCAAGTTGCCAACAAAAGCTTACTCTCCTCTGGAGCGGCAATTTACCTCGGCAGCGGAGGGAAATTACTTGGGTGGCCTCGGCTTGATCCAGATCATTCGCTATACGGACAGCCCTGTTGGGCCGTACGACGAGCTCTTGCTGGTTCCAGGATATTTCAAGTATGACTATAAGGGCCCCAATGGACGAGAAGAAGAGAGGAAAAACGTAAGAATTACTCGGATTTACGTCAGTCAGAAGTACACATGTTGGAATGGACGAATAAGTATAACACGCCTTTCATTAATACAGGTTGAGATAACTACCATTTACTAATACATGGTCAGATTGGAACATACCAAAGCATTTGGCTCGCTTCGACTGGTCCGAAAATAATCGCGGCGAAACAACTGTCAAAATCTACCCGCACGACACGACCGGCAATCCCAGCGAATCTGAAGCCGCAAGCAAGCCATGGTTCAAAGCTACCTTCAAGCCCGATCTACTAAGCGGCTTACCTTTCAGCACAGATTTGTATCAAATCCTTGGCATCAACACAACTCTGGCCCAGCCACCTCTACCACAAGCAGACAGCAAATATGGTGAGTTGGCTGGAACGCAACATTGGGCCGCAACACTGCCAGAACAGGAAACGAAAGATGCTTCCTTGGGTTTCTTCGATCTCGGACAGGGCGATGGGGATGTAGAGGAGGGAGAGATGACGAATGCAGTTGGTGATGAATACTTTCCTAACTTTTGGCCGGGTTTGCTGCGGCTCCATCCTGGGATGAAGTTGGAGAATGCAACCATCACTTTTAACGCACCTTTGAAATGGCAAGACTAAATGGCAGTACTGGTACAAGGCAAAACCAGGGCCATTGGTCTCCACATAGGCCATCTGTATTCGTATTTGTCAGGAATAGTGAATACGGCACACATTACACACGATATTGCAAACTGAAGGCGTCGCTTTCTAACGCATTTCTAACATATCTAGCTCTAGCTAACAGCCTAGATTAGTTTCTGCCATGTCTGACTATATTTCATCAATGAATGCAAGCGCCTTTCTCTCTTCCCAAAGTTGGGACAGTTCTGAGATGAATACTCGTGCAACGACAAACCTTTGAGCAACTTCTTCTAGCAGTGAGAGTACACGCTCCTTTTCCTTCTGCGTCTGCGACCTTGCTCCAGCTATACGAAGCGGGAAGAGAAATAACAGGGCTGAAAGTGTGGTTGTTTTCAGCGCCGCATTGGTTAATGAGAGGATAGCATTTAAATGATTTTGAACCTCCTCTTCTGAAATAGTAGGAACAGATATGCCCCAGCTTTGCCAATATGGTATCTCATAGTCGAAGATACCGGATAGGTAGATGCTTGCAGCTGCATAGAAAGTGTTTGCTAGTAAAGTCGTCGGTGTATTGCTGTCCTTCTCAAGTAGTAGGGTTGGAATCTGCATAGGATCAGGAAATACGCTCCTCCATTGCCAGAGCATCTGTCGAAGATTAAAGCCTTCCTCTGCGACACCTTTTGGAGATGTTGAGACATCTAGTGGCTGGCTTTCTGTCCCCAGGTGAAGAGCTTGCTCCGCGCTAGAGACGGTCAGATCGAGAGAGAGAGAAGAAAACCGGCACAGTCTGCCGAGGTAGACAGATATCAGGAAATGGACGAACGTACCACAATCGGAGCTTGGAACACTGAACAATAATATTTAGCATTGAGTCCATACACCCCTCGTTTGACAACTTATTGCCGGTCCCGGAAAATTCTACCAACGGAACCCATTCAGGATTGGTTAAGAATGTAGATTCTCCCAGTAAAAGTGCTCTGGAGGCTTCGAACATGCGAGCGTGGCCGAAAAAGGAACGCCCTGGTTCACGAAGGCACACAGATGGCCCGGCAGCTTGCAGCGCACTAGCGGTTCCGTGGCTCATATGTCGCAACCACCCGTCCCCAGATTCGTCCTGCATAAGCTTATTCTCAATTAGATATGTACTCAGCGATGTCAAACGGCAGATGACAAGCTCCGGGGTCCTGGGCGAAGACTTGTGAGTGACTTACCTCAAATAACCCAAGAATCATGGTTGTCCACAAGACATGCAGAAGAGGCGGCTTGACCTTTTGCCCCATGACGTCCTGCAGGTCCAACAATGATGCCGAATACGCCTGGAGCGCCGCAAGCGTATCCTGCTTGCGTTGAATGGGGTCGCTGGAGTTGCAGATGCATGATTGCCGGGCGCCCACTGCGAGAATCGCGTTGACAAAAAAATTGTTCCGGCCCGTCCCGATCAGCTTCTGAATCTCGACAGCGAAGCCAGTGGTTCCCGTGATGAAGACGTTATTCTGCGCGAAGAGATTGAAGTAAAATAAATAGCGTGCTGCAGTGCTAGAGGCAAGCAAGCCCAGATTAGGCCGCGATCGGCGCAGATTGTGGTGTCTCTGCATCAGCGCATTACGTTCCTTATTGAAACAGTGTTTTTGCATGTGCTGCGCCTGGCCTACGGCGATAACCGACTTCTCCTGAGCCGGCAACGTGTACACGCAAGCTCGCGAGCGCCGCTGGCAGTTGCCACATGGTTGAGCGCCATCACACTAGAAGTGTTAGGTACGTCATTCCCGGAGGATGCGAGCTGGTCTGTGGAATAGTTACCTTCAAGTGACTGACAGAACACGCGGAGCAGCGAGACCGCCTGAGACGCGCATCAAAGGGTCCAAGCGGCATGGCTAATCACAGCAGCGGCGTTTGTTGCATCCCGAGTCCGAGATCTTGAAAGGAGTGCGAAATGACACACCAACTGCGGGCTCGTCGTCACGTGGAGGTCTAAGAATGAACTTGGACTTCACTTCCCATTCACAGCTTTGATAAGTGGAGTGTTCGGTGAGCCATCGATCGTATGCGAACAGGGACGCAGAACAAACCCGATGACAAATGGCTGGTGCCAACACTAGGCTTCATCCGGTATGAATCGAGCGAGATTGAGGCTGCGCTACCAAGGGGCTTTTGCAATTTGAGCCCCTTGTAGATTTGCTGGCGTAGGGGCACTGGGACTTCACCATTGACAATGTTTGTAGAACAGAGCAACGCGTAAGCCCATTTAATCTAGTAGAATTCTAAGATTTGTCAGTCAAGTAGCATGCTCAGCCTCACGCATCATGAAGGCCCATCTGAGCGGAAGAGTTGAAGTGCCAAGGCCAGGGTTCTCCATTTCTCGCTCAATTCATACTCGAAAGGGAAAGGTGGCGCAGCACTAAGCCAATCACTTTCGTTGGCTCAATTCCTAGGGCGGAAAAGCCGCTAAAGCTTGACCCTGCCTACATGTCTACAATGGCTAGGTGCATGCTGTGTAGTTGGGGTTTTCAAAAATGTTCATCACAAAGCTCCCTCTCCGAATATAAATAGCCATTGCCCTGAGTAATTGGAAATCTATCCCACATCAAACTCCCTCATTATCTTCTACCCATCTTCTAACATGCACTCTTTTATCATTCTACAGGCACTGAGCCTTGCAGCCGCAGTCTTGATACCCGACCGTGACGGGCCATACTCAGTGTCAATGTCTATCAGCAAACTGACCGACACAAGCCGAATTGACCCATATGCGCCAGTCGAGCACCCGCATCTTCGAAACCTCATGGTTACTCTTTTTGTACCGCTCAATTCAACAACGACATCTTGTGAACAGAAACCATCTTCATACATGACTACAGCAGTTGCAGCAGACTACGACTTGCTAGCTACGTCCATAGGTCTGCCTGATAAGACGTTCTCTTCGTTCGAAATCGAAACTTGCCAGGTCAGACCAAAGCGCCGTTGTGGTGGGAGCAGCAACTTGACGGCATTTCCATTACTGTTGTTCTCGCCAGGCTTTGGTCAGTCCCGCCTCCTCTACAACATCATGGCTAGAGCTTTAGCAAGCCGAGGTTTCATTGTTGTAACCATTGACCATCCCTACGATGCCTCAGTGGTTGAGTTCCCTGACGGAACTGTCGTGCGAAACGCCAACATCTCGACTGATGATGTTCCAGCTTTGGAAAAAGTAACACTGGTAAGATATAAAACAATCTCAAGCACATAGTTGGACTTTGCGAGATCGACAATGACGGCTAATACGAATACACTCCATAGGTCCGTGCCGCAGATGTCTCTTTCGTCATTGATCAACTGAACAATTCTTCCACATTCACACGCATCTTCAATACTCAGCGGGCTGCAATCGATTATGGAAAAGTAATAATGGTTGGGCACTCTCTTGGGGGGGCTGCAGCGGCGACTACCATGCTTTCCGACCCACGCATTCTAGGCGGGATAGACATGGATGGCAGATTTTTCAACCCAGCGCTAGACACAGGCCTCGATCGACCATTCTTTCTCCTAGGCCGACCTGGCCATAGTGCTGAAGATGAAACGTGGCAAATGTTTTGGAGGACCCTTAGAGGAGCCCGCGTTGAGGCATCTGTCATAGGAACAGCTCACGGTTCATTCACAGACTTCCCGGCACTTCTAGATAGCTTAAAATTGCCAGACCTCCTGAGGAGAGAAGCAGACAGCTTTGTGGGGAGTATTACAGGGAAGAGAATGAACGCAGTACTTACTGGTGCGGTCATGGCTTTTTCTGATTTAGTCTTCGAGCAGTCAACCCCAGAGCTCTTGAGCAAGGGCACAGCGGAGTATCCAGAACTCATGGTCTTGAGTACTGATTTACAGTAGAGAGAATATTGCAGAGGTTAGATTAGTTTCTAAGCATATGACTTTATAGGTTATTTAGAAAACTTTATCGGATTTGTTTTGAAGAATAAGAAATTGATCCCAATATTTATAGAAAGTCATATACGACAGGGCTTCCTATCCACAGACCCAATGGTTTAGTGGAATAGTTATCAAGTCACCCTATATTCGGAGATTTCGGGGAAATTGTGTTAAATTCAAAAAGGTCAAGTAAGCAGGACAGAGACTCAGCACTTCATACGCAGTTGAGAAAGCCAATGATGAAGATCTTGGAATACAATATACAATCAAGCATTCGAAATGCCCGAGCCAATCGCTATAATACACAGCTCTTAGAGACTCATTAGTATATCGCTGCTACACGTAAAACATGGCAACCTTCTTCTCGGACTCTAATGCCATGTCTACATTGAACACTAACCGGACGCCGCTCGATCCCTCATCAGAGCATTCATTAGATTAACAGATTTTCCTGTTTAGTGCTGAATGAGGCGGACGAGCGGCATCTTCCGCAGCACTGTGGATAGAGTCCAGACCGAGATTGGACCTGCTGAGTCCGCCTGAAGGCCGAATCACTTGGATGTTCCCTCGCAGATAGGGGTTACTGCTCGGCAGTTTTGGCACTCGTTGTGGGCGCGGCTTCTCATGTATTGGGAGTACTAGGTAGAGGAGGAAGATCACCATATGGGAAGGCCTTGTCAGCATTAGGTAGACAACAGCTAATTGAAGAGGAGGCTAGTGGAGAGAGCAACCCATAGTTTGCCTGTCATTCCAACGTCGTTCCACAGGCCATCGTCCTTGTTGCAGATCAGAGTTTCCACAGCAATATAAAGAACTTTCGTCAAGTGTGGATGAGCATGGAACTGATGATTAGAGCAGTCTTCCTAAGCATTACATACAAAGTACGATGCTATAGCCTGCGCTGCAACAACTTTTGAGAACAATAGGTATTGCGCACGTCATTAAAAAGTTAGGACGCTGTACTTACTATAGTTTGCTCATCATATCCCGCATACCAACTTGGCTTCCTGATGCAACAATTTCGGGGATTATGGGTTCAAATGTCCGCCTCATTGCTGAGAAAGTGCACCTTCGCGGGTAAAGGGACGAAGTTGTTCACTACTAAAGATACAATAAAGAATGGCGTGATATGCACATATGTTTCTGCCAGCCCAGTGAGCAGCCTCGAAAGTGGCAGCATTTCTTGTAGTGTCGCTTCTAACAGGATGCTTGTATGATACCCTAGTACAGGTGATGATGTCAAGATTGAAATAGCTTCCCCGTACATACCTTTCGAGTGCGAGGATGGCAATTGGGCATTTGGAGAACTCGATGGCTTTGATCAATCAAACACTAGCTAGATGTCATCACCCATGCAGCAGGTGATGCCATTACTCAGTCTCCAACACGTATGTATTAGAAACAAAGTTTAGTGAGAGTCCTGAGGTTGTTCAATGGTGTGGACGAAAACTGATCATTTGGGTGACGAAATTGAAGTAACGTACATTAATATTAAGCTCTCCTGTGGAATTTTGGACCCATGCGACAGATTATCCAGAGGAAATTACTCTGAAGTTGTTTTTCAGTCTCCAGACATAGAACAATCAATCACCCAAATAGGGTAGACTAGGGTTAGTAACACTGCTCTTAAGACAGAGGTTGGCATCCAACTCAAGCTGGCGTTCGGCACCACTTTCCACAGCCAGGTGAGTAGTTCTCTTGAGAAAAAGGATATCTTATTCTTACCATGATTATTAGTATAAGGATGGCGTGTATCTTCCAGTTTATGATGAGACAACCAAGTTTCCTATGCTAGAGCCATTCGCGCTTAATGACCGTGGTCATGTCGCCAATCGGCAAAGCTAAAACTCTTGGTGAAAGACGCACATGGAGTAAAAGTGTCAAGGATCACATCAACTATCAGGAGTGAAATCCTTGCTTGGCAACTGTCGCAGCTGAGTATTAAGCAACAGGATGAACTGGCTTTGATGATTGCCGAGAGAGGAGTCGTTGTCTTCAGAGATCAGGATTTCAAAGACATTGGACTGGAGAAGCAGAAGGAGTTTGGAGAGTACTCCGGTCCTCTCCACATCCATGTAAGTCGAGTCTCCGTAAGACGATATCGCTAGTGAAGAACTGAGCCTGTCGGCGCTCATGTCAAGGACAAGCTCGAGTTCCATAATATTTATCTTCGCCAAGATAATGAATACCGCAATCGAAGTAGATTGAACAGGTTAAACACATTCGGATTTCATTCTGATATGTCATATGAGCACCAACCACCAGGGACCACATGACTCTCACTACTTTCGGTGCCCGAGCCGGGCGGAGACACAACCTGGGTCAGCCAAGCTGCTGCTTACCCACGCCTGAGCACACCCATCAAAACGCTGCTCGAAGGTTTGAGAGCCGAGCACAGTGGCTTCCCACAAGCAGAAAGTGCGCGCCGGGAAGGAAGGCATGTCCGTAGATAGCCTGTGAAATCAGAACATCCAATTGTGCGCATACACTCCGTAAGTATCTGACCCCATTCTTCGAGTTACAATGCTGAGATTTGCAGGCAAACGGTCAGAAAGTTCTCTTTATGAATCCAGGAATCACAAAACGCATCGTGGGTCTCCACCCAGAAGAGTCCGACGCACTGTTGAAGCTTCTTTTTAAACTGAGCCCAAGAACTAGCTTCGGCATCGAACCACAAGCTAACAGGGATAACATATTGCCTTGGGACAGGATTTTCAAGCCCGTATTAAATGGGAAGAAGGAGCTGTTGACTTTGGGATAACTATGTGACTGCTCATACAGCCATTACTGACTACAACGTTCACAATCCACAGGACGGATTGAGGCATGGCTTTCGCATCACGACTTTGGCTGATACGCCAGTTGGGACCAATGGACTTGTGCAAACGTGGTAATTGTATTTTTATTTGCTATTATACAGTTTCCCGAGAATTCAAGTCCGAGATCGACTTAATGGTCCATATGCCTGAACGAATTATAACTTGCGAAATGGCGCGTCGCCCTTCACTCACTTGTATATAGCTTTGGGAGCAATATTTGGCCACTTATCAGTTAAAAGCGATAGATGCATAGTATAGTCGAGAGCAAATTCTTACAATTCCCCTAAAGCTGTGGTTTAAAAGGCTGGGAAAACCCCTAGCTCCTATTTCTATTTTTCCCCCAAACCAGTCACCATAAGTGCTATTTTATTGCTGACTTGTCTGCGTTGAGCTGCTGGACAGCCGCCGAAGGACGCATTTAAAGACGAGCAGGAAGAATCTGGATGGGACAAATATGAAGCGCTTTAGGTTCCAGCTACTATTAGATACCTACTAGAGTTATCTCTCTTGCGGAGTATACTTTATTATCTCCCCGCGATTTAGATGCGTTATAATGACTTTATGGAGTATTATAAGCGATTTATTAATACAAATATACAGATCGTTTATTAACATAGAAAATATAAAGCACTAAATTATATCTTTTATTACCAGAAGGTATCGCGATACTATTATCTTAATCTTATACTATTACCTATAATAATAACCAGATGGGCATAAAATCAGAACTAGATCAAGTTTATTAAGGTATTAAGAGGTAATGCATTTTTTTTTAAGAAGATCTACCCCTACTACTAGATATAACACTGCTATAAGTATATTTTATACAAGCCTTCCAATTTAATTTATTGCCACTGGACTCGGATAGTACTCTCTGGCTAATTAGGACTTTTTAAAGACCGCCTCTGCAGTCTACGAGAATGGTCTCTGCCGATCCCTATATAAAGAACAAAGAACGCAGCAATAAGATTGCCGCACCTAGATGACCTGCGGATAGGCGGTACGTACTGATTATATGAGTTATTACGCAGATGACATGCTGGATAGTGGTTTGTTTACATTTAAAGCAGTAGCTTGTACACACGTTCTAGCGCCATCTTTATAGCGACCGATAGTTTTTCCCATCATCTTTAGCAAGCGACTTTTCCGAAAGGTGATAGACGACAGAGAAGAAACATTCGATAAATACAAGGCATTGTATAGAGGTCAACACCATGCTATGGTTGCGGCAAGACTAATAGACGCTCCAATCACCATTTTTCTTCAGATTGCCTACGCTTTCGCCTCGGCTCCTCTTCTTCATTTCACCTTCCATGGTCCATCCATCCTCCCATTTAAACCCAGTAGGAATGTTAGTATGCTGAAAATGCGATCCTGTCTGCAAATGTCGCAACGCTTCTTCAAATCTTGCGGTAGCATAAGACTCAGGATTGTGCGTCCATACCCACTTTCCAAGCAGCATAGGTTCAGTCTCTGCAGAGTTGACAGCCTCTTCCATTCCTCCCTTTCTATGAGCCTCCTCTCGATTTGCAAAACCCAATCGCTGTAGAATGGTGACACGTTGCAATCTGCGATGATTTAGAAGGGACACGCTCTGAAGAACAGGAAAACACAACAACAAAACTCTCACGTACCGCAAGAACTCATGAACTTTAGTGCCTAAGTTGGCGTCCTTCCTACCAGCAAGCCGAAGGCATTCTGCCAGAGACTGAGCGTCCTCAAGTGCGGTATTTGCCCCCATAATTGATGTAGGAATGAAAGCATGAGCGCTGTCGCCTAGCTGTATGATACGACCGCCGGGCGTTGTCCATCTCGTCTGAGGGTCACGCCAGCGCAATTGCCAACTGATGGCCTTATTACCCTGAGGTATTCCATGAATCATCTCTAGGATCAATGGATCAACTTGATTCTTGTCGGGAAACCGAGAAACTATCTCTTCTCGAGTCACTCCCTGGGACCATGACTCAACTGCTGTACCATTGTCCTAATTTGTGAATCAGACGGAGATGTCAGATATTGACAGCACGAGTTTGAGAGATGCACATACTGGTGTAGTTAAAGCGAAAACAACCAGGTCGTTTGCTACGTGCGTGGTGCAGTGGAATTTGTCCCTTGTTGGGCAGTATGAGTGTCTTGTCGCTTCGAATAACACCAAAGTGGCGAAGAAAGCAACTGAGGATTTCAGCCAGTTGACAGAAGACTTACCCTGAATGCAATCTGAGTTCAGGTCGCTTGAGAGACTTCAATTTCGATAGATGTGGTGAATCATCGATTTCTTCGAGGGCATACATGATGCGAATAACCTGAAATCCCGTGGGTACGGCTCGTAGTTGGCGGCCGATAACAGCCTTGTGAGACTTTGTCCCTAGCCCGTCGGCTGCAACAACAATATCTGCAGTGAAACGACGTCCGTCTGCTGCTGTAGCAATGGCTATGCCAACACCATCATCTTCCATGTACTCAATGATGTTTACACCAAACGTAACAGATATGCCAAGGCGAATGCACTGACCATGCAACATGGCATTCATGCCGGGTCTCGACACGAAACCGCGGATCCGTAATGGTAATGCAGCGTGGTGTGGAACTCCAGGTCTATTCCATTCAAATTCTGCCGGAGGAGCAACCAATTGACCGTTTAGCTTGCGAATAGTGACAATACTGTCACGCGAACAGTCTCGGTAACTTTCAAGCATTGAAGGGTAGTTCTTCAACGTGGACCATGCGGAAGGACCAATGAAGACAGCGTCGCCTAGGCTAGGACTTAGTATATTACAGAGAGAATCAAGGAAACTCAAATGCTCTGCGTGCCGAGAGGTGAGTTGTTATCGGCCTTTTCCACCACTTGGACATTGTGGCCCTTTCTCCAGCATTCAAGTGCGGTGAGATAACCACCTGGTCCGCCCCCAACAACAAGGACGTTCAAACCCGTAGAGGGATATCGAATGACCCCGTCAACGATGACTGTGTCATACAAGACATTGGGTATTTCGTCAAAAGTGGTCGCAATGTTGTTGATAGGGGCCATATTGATTTTTTGTTGGTGCACACAACACGATTTTCTGCAGCTATCAGCAAGTTCTTATACTCTTGACTCGGCACGCTGCACGGGTCGCTTATACGACCCATCCTGGTAGTGCATCGTTAGGCTGCGGGTAGACGGCACATGTCCACTATCCGAGACTAGTGGCCTCCCTCGGAACTTTGAGCGGAACTTTGAAATCCGCTCGAAGTTCCGCTCGAAGTTCGGCGAGTCGTAGGTCATGATACTAGACTTTAATTACCGACTTCCATAGATCGGCACTTACAGTCTGGATCGCATGGGTTTTTTTTCCTGCTGCCGCTCCGGTTTTCTTTGGCAACTTGCTTCTTAGTACTGGCCGGGCCCCAGTAGGCTTTCCAAAACTACTACCATGTTACCCTCCGAACTCCGAATGCCTAGATCTTTGCGCACATGAGCAAAGAAAGACGCTACACACCCAATGAAAAGAAATACATCCAGGATCTCCCTCTGTAGGCCCCTTTCCCCTCAAATACTACTAGAGCGAGATATTATGCCACCTTCCCTGTCGTACAGGGAGATTAACAACTGCAGCAGGAGAAGGGAAGCTCTCTAGTTTTAAGACCATGTTGGCATCTCCCACTCCGACTCTTTCTCCGTGGTATTTTCTAGTACAAGTGTGCTGGAAATTCTGGTTGCCTCAGGGTGTGTGATCTACATAAGAGAAAGGAGTTATTAAATTTGTCGAACTACTCAAGAATTCATCTATGTGCATCGTCAAGGCTAATGATATCGGACTAATCGATGCTCAGCCGCTAGCATTGGATCCAAGCATCGGCAAGGTTTAGTTTCATATCTACATGGCAATGTCAAGGCTTTCAAGAAACGCTGTAATGAGGCCGGCCGAAACGGCAAGAACAAATAAGTCCAACAATGGCCGCATCATCACAGGGTGATTCATTACCAAGTGCAGGCGCTTAGAGTGAGATGCTTTGCATCATTGATTGGAGCGCTTGTGGACCTGCTGTAAAATTACAGGCTCTATATAGTTTCAGTCTCAGTCTTGTCTATTCCAGCTCATAGCCCCTATCCCCAACGTCGGTCAGTTGGGCCTGACACACTATGTACGACCCATTTAATTTCCTTTGCGCTTTGCCATTTCAATCACTTTGAATTTGCGAGCCATCCCACATCTGTTGCTAAACAGACAGATAACAAGAAGAGTCATTTATGTCTCTTATACCGAAAAGACTCTCCTTGCCGCCAATCTCGCCGATCATATCTTTGTACGCCTACTTACTTATGAGTGAAAAATAATAGCCGAATCAATAGATCAGGGGTCGCGTACGACCCTCACCAGAGTCCTTTAATTGAAGCCCGGGCATTCTGACCGATGGGAAAGACTAGATTTGGTGGCAGCCAAGATCCATATCGAGAAATTGTTTGCACAGCCTACTCTAGGGCTATGTGACGGCCAGCTTCACGCCTCTGTGGCTATTCTGTTGATTGGCTATCTCTTTTTAAAAATTCAGACTCTTTGCTAACCATTTGCAATCAAATGTCCCGCTCGTTTGTAACTCTACTAACACGCATCTGTCAAGCCTGACTATGCTGAGGACACAAACCTGGGAAATAATACGTCTTACCAATACTTCCGTGGCGTACTTACTCTAATTGCTCTAAGCCTGCTCGTCATGTTCATCGTCGGCCTTGTGTCGACTAGATCTTTTACATGGCCAGACCCCTGTGCCGGCTGTTCATGCTGAAAGGCAAACGGACCGCTATCTCCCGAGAAGTGAAAGCGTGATTATCAGTGTGTTAACAAGACGATAAGAGGCTGTCTCCACACGAGCGCGGACACGTCGCCGCACTGTTCATGTCGACACTAGCGGTATCTGTCATTTGAAAGCAATTAAAGCCGTGAGCGATTACTGGACACCATGAATCCTATCCGTCTGAATGCTGCACTCCAATCAAATGCTTGTATCCGCCAATCTTTTACCGTTAGTATTTGTTACACAATTTGCCAAGACATTCCAGAAGCTCTCACGCTTTGTCAATCGACACCTCAAGCCTCACATCGACAGAAGTGCACGAGCTATCTCCACTTTTCTCCCGTTCCATGACAATTGGGGAGCCCAACTTAAGGAGGACTCCAATTCGCCCAGATTTCATAAGTTTTCGAAAAGGGACATATGGTTGGCAAAACCCCATATATGTGCCGTTTGTGACTTTCCGTATAAGTGCAGATCTCCTGGATTCGATGCCGACGAGGCACGGCGATTGAGTGCGTTGGCACGCTGAAGCTGACGATGAGCTGATTAGTTGGGTGCTGGCTGCCATTATATGGGGACTCTCAAGGTAGCCAATTCGCGCAAGCTCCTCCCGGCTACAATACTGAACGACGAAAGCCAGCTGAGCTTTGGTCAGCTCATACCCATTCTAGTTCTAGCAAGCCTTATTCCCTCTAAAACGACAATTCTCACTGGATCGAGAGAAAGTCCCAAATTTGTGGCTGTGGAAGATCAGACAAATACGCTTATGATGCCTAGACAGCGCGAGCAAAGCCCGTTCAAGGTAGGGAAAATCTCCCAGAACAAAGAGATGAGTCCCATGGTGGCGCAGTCTGCGTTAAAAGGTCTGTCAGTAGAAGTTGCTGTCATCTTATTCACCATGGTACGAGGCTTGATATCGTTAAGAGATGTGACAAGCTTTATTGGAGGCTGGGTGCAGTATGGTCTAAGCTACTTTGCTTCACTTGGCGTTCCGTTTGCATGAAATCTTTCTGTTGCCACTGGGCTGGCATTAGACCCCTTAGGGCAGCCCCAGTAGCCCTTGAAGCCATGGTTGATGCAAATAATTCCATTTATTCTCTCTTCTGACTTACACATTTCAAGAGGCCATGGTTTTCCTCTATTCAGACTACGGCGACCACAAGCCTGACTCGGGTCAGGGGATCAAGCTTGGTTTGGGTCTCGCGCTTATCGTACTTATTTACCTTGTCTATCTATTCCATTGTGTAGCTATCCAAAGTTCCAACAAGACGAGAGTTGCGGAAAGTAGGGGTTTGTCTCCGTGAGCAGGAGCCACGAATGGAGCAAGCATTGCTGGTTGCTCTATTAGACCATTCGTCTGAGGGTACGTTAGGCCAATGATTCTGAAGATTGGCAGTCAGGCTAGGGGGAATGTGTTGTCTCTAGTGCGCTCGATATCTTCGATTTGGTTGTTGCTGAGGAGCGGGAAATCTTCTGTGTAATGGCAATTGATCGGCGATAGTCAATCTAAGGTACCGGATACTTGTATAGATCCAAGTATGTGAAAACATGCGGTAAGAATTTGAACGACATCCGTCCCGAAATTCTAACAGTGCTATAGATCAGACATACGAAAGACTTTCCCAAAACGTGTTACCATTGTTTATGGGGAGGTTTCCATCAGGCTCCAAGCAACACTTAAGGATCAATAAATGTAACGAGTCATAGACTTATTATCCAAGTCAGGCATTCCATCACAGACGCCAATCGAGTCATCCAAAGCCATAAGATGGCAGTTCGAGGCCACCGCTCCTTCGCAATATAAATTTCCGCCATGGCAGGGATAGACTCATAAAGTAAGTTACCATGTGTTATTGCTGGCTTCAGGGAAGTTCTGATTCCAGCTGGCAAACAACGACGGAGCTCAGGCACAATCTTCCAACTCTTTCACTTGAAACAGCCATGCTATTTCCTGTTCTCATTGCAACATTGGGAATGGCACAGCTGTATTAGATGCGGAGCTTGGAGTACGGCGGTCACTCTTTGTATACTCGCCCTTTGTATTGGTCGCGCAGGGCGCGTTGCCGAAGTCGCTTAGTCTTACTTCGAGATGAGAAAACTCAATGGTGGCAGATGGTTTCAGGAACTTGAACTCGGGCCATAGCTTCATTCTACCCATTACAACAGCTGGAAGTCAGGATCATCGTAGATATGTAGTCCTATATCTGATAACGTTACAGTCTTCAATATCACATACTAAAAGTAGGCTTGTGGTGGGAGAGATGAAGCCCTGTGGAGCGTCGAAGAAACAGAACTTCTCGTTCCGGCCCTTACTGTACAGAGATCAATAGCCTAAACAAGGATAATATTCCATGACAAGCTGTCAGCGAGCGAGACAATCCCTGTCTGGAGGAGTGATCCGAATCCTTGGTATAAGCGCTCATGGATACGCTCTGAGCTTATAGCGAAGCGAATCACTGCTCACCGCAAGTTTTGTTCCTCAGAATCTGATCGCCAAGCTGGTGGAATGGGAAGGAGCGGAACCAATACTCATGCAGCAGGGTTTCGCACATAAAGGCCCTGTCGAGCGTAAGTTAACCATTGCCTCTGTGTACAAGGGAGTGATGCGCCCGATCCGAGATTCCTTCATACCCTAGCCTATTGCCGAATACAGTAAAGTTCGAGATGTATGACTCTTCTTAGTGCGCTACTAATGAACGACGCAGATACGGAATCTTCCTTCTAGGGCATCTAAAATACCAGGGGTCCCCAGAAGCGTTCTCGTAGCGAGCAATTACGCCTTCTTGCGACGGTTTTCAAGCACAGCTTACCCGGGATCTAGGCCCGCCTCGCCGCTCACAGATCCAAAACAGGTGTGGTGCATAATCACGTATCCTTGAACTTGTATGCTGGAGGAGGGAAGTGCTGAACTTCAGCGTCGTCTAATCTCATAGGTCAGTGACAAGATTTGGGATCGAATGAATAGAGATGCCATCAATCAACATTGCGGCGATCATGGATTCACATTCTGGAGTCCAAGAACTTTGCTACATCTGAAATTTGTTGAGTCTGGGCCCATGAATTTAGCACTACTAGCAAGGATATTACCCAGAAAGGCCACTCCATGCAAAATACCAGCATTGTTCTCTTTGAGGTACTACATGCAGACTCGCCACCTTGTCCTGTCAGCACCAAAAGTCGGTCAAAATGCATTCATTCTGGACGTTTCCCTTCTCGTCTCTCTTGCGCACGTGGACTCATAACGTCCAAGTCCAGTCTGTATAAAATCCAGTGTGTTCAGCTATAAAAGACCGTGGCCCAGATGATGTATTATTCTGTCAACAAGAGTTTTCACTTCCTAAGGAGCAGTCTTTCTAGCTGCCTCACGAAAAATCGTCAGCATGAAGCTTGCCTGTGCTTTTACCTGCATTGCAGGTCTCATCTACACTGTTAACGCCTTGCCATCTATTGCTCTTGGGGCTCGCCAAACATCTTGCAACTCACCTCGTCTCCGAAAATCATGGAATGCGGCATCTGCCTCGGAAAAGAAAGCTTACCTTGACGCAGCTGTGTGCCTGACTGAACTGCCATCACAACTTGGTCTGGCCGGCGCATCTCGGCATGAAGATTTCACCTGGGTACATCAACGACTCGCTAACGAGATCCACGGTGTGGCGGCTTTCCTCCCTTGGCACCGTTACTTCTTACAACTGTACGAAGACGCTTTGACGACGGAGTGTGGATATACAGGCACAGCCCTATACTGGGACTGGGTAGCCGATGCGCCCGCGCCATCGCAAGCCTCTGTTTGGGATCCAGTCACTGGCTTTGGCGGTAACGGCGTCAGCCCTGATGGTGCGCCGTACAGCTTCTGCGTCAGGGACGGCCCTTTCGCAAATCTTCAGCTCCAGTTTGTGGGCAATGATACACTGCCTCATTGTCTTAACCGACAATTCATGAGAGGCGCTCCAATGGACGGCGAGCAAGAGATGCTTGGATTTCTCTATGAGCAGAGGATCATCGATCGCATCATGACTGATCCGAATTTCCTTGAATTCCACGCTCGACTCGAAGGAGGCCCCCATGGATCCGTGCACATCGGTATTGGGAACATCTGGGGCGACATGAGCCCGACAACATCTCCCAACGGTTAGTTTCGCTCGAGTATCAACTCTATCCTGCTGACTTTTCGCCACAGATCCGATCTTTTATTTGGTCCATGCTCAAGTTGACAGGCTCTGGTGGATCTGGCAACAGGAATCTGAAGCTCGATTGAGTGACTATAGTGGGAATGTGTGGCCAGAAGATAGGACAGGCATGAGTGCTACTCTTGGTGACGTGATTCCGATGGAAGGATTGGCAACTGACAAGAAGGTTTGGGAACTTATGAACACTGGAAGTAATGGCCTATGTTATAAGTACTAGATAAGAAGACTAAGACGAATGATGCAGAACGACCTGATAAATGTGAGCAAGTATAAATTCGCACCTTATTTGGGTTTCTTTCCAGTATTATAAATATCTCTAGCTATTCTTTTCGTTATTATCCATCAGATTGAGTTGATTATTAATAGAGGAATACGCATTTGGCTGTTGTTATGAATACAAGCCTGCTTGAACCTGTTGGGTCAGTAATTACATCCTTTTGATTGATCAACTAGAAGGCCTGTAGCTGTGTTTCTGCATAAAATCTTATTGACTAATAACAAAACTTTTATGGATCCTCTATTTAAGGCATAGCCCGGCAATACATGCCCGGACTTGATTCGTGGCTGTGTTTATTAGCTAAATGCCAAGGTAATGCTTTTCCGACCTGCAGTATCGGCTCCGCCAATCTATTACCCCATGATGCAACCGATACTGCAGATACGAACAAACTTTTGATACAGTTCCATCTCGTCGTATTGCGGTATTTAATGTGAGACACCTAGGCGTTGCTTTAAACATGACTTTACATGGCCGTCATGCCCATTTCTTGAGCTATTCAGATAACTTACCTCATGTCTGGCCGCCACTTCTCGTATATAACAGCAAATGATTCAGAGCGTTACATTTACTCCGTAGGTAGGCCGCAATGATCAAATTCGTAGCCCAGGGAACTAAATAGTTGCCCTCAAGGACAACCACTCCCACGGGGTCATTTCATCTTGTCCAGAACTCTCAAGAAACAAGGGTTTTGATTATAAATCTCAACATAAGAGGAGTTGTGATCGGCAGCGGAGAAAAAGAAGCATGTGACGCTACATGCATGAAGCCGCAATAGCCTGGTCACTAGTGTACTATTGGTGCGAATTCAATGATATAAGGCGAAAACTGTGAATGCAATGTCAGCGTTGCACTTCCAAGGAAGATTAGGCCAATTTTTTGCAGGTATGACATTCGAACATCTATGTCCCGTACTTAGGGTTATAAATCATAGTTGATTCCAGATACGTTCAGAAGGCCAAAATTCTGAAGGTATCCGCCTTTCGCTAAGCCCAGCTTTTGCACGTTCATCTAAATCATGTTTTCTTCAAAGAATGTTCTTGCTTTTCTATCAGCTGCATTGTCAGCCGGCGCTTTTCCTACCTCCAATGGCCATGGGTCTTGGTCCATCGATGCATACACAGCTCAGGATGCCGGAGGCTATAGGCACGCAACGCTGACCATTCGGCATTCCAATAACCCTGGCGTAATTACTACTTCATTATGGTACCATGATGGCCTTCAGTACTATTATGAGAAGAACGACCCTACCTTGTTCCATTCACATATTGAGGGAGAAGGTCTTCATGGTATTCATTCCTACCCAGATTCCTGCTCCACCATCAACTTAGGCCATTAGGATGACTTATTAATGATGTAGATTTAGATATACAGCAAACTGTCCTCGGTGTTCCCTTGAAAGGATCCGGGTCCATCGACATATACTGGGACCCAAAGGTGACAGGGCGGGAATATAGAGGCAATACCACTATCCTCTCGGAGTTCGATGAAGGAACTATGTAGTCATTAAGCCTAGAGCTTATTAGGGGTCGAATAATTCAAAACACATGACCAAAGGTGCTATCTCGGCCCTGCCTTCCTGTGAAGCAAAAGGTACAACACTTAAGACGAATTCAAAGTGTCTAGATTCATGATTGATGGGTAAGAGGATTCGAAACCAGTACACGAATGGTAAGAAACTTGTAAAAGGCTCGGTGCGTAGAGACGGGAATGGGTTTCGAATGCAGGCATTGTAACGTGCCACATACGGCCCATTCTTTCCATTGGGCTAAATAAACCATTCTTGGCACAAATTGACAAATACTATTCTGTATAGTTGAATGTCTACTCAATGAAACACACCGAGGATGTCATACCTTGAGGTTGAATATTGATCTCTACCAAGTTTTGATCAATTTGCCTGGTCTACTTGTATCTACTTCGTGAAGCAGTCAATACTTCCATAATAGCAAGCTAAGAGGCTACCATGAACACGAAGTGACAAGCCTTATGCTCTTAATTTGTCAAATTTGATCAGACAAATGTGATCCTGCAGCAGTTCAGTCAAGTGTCGTAAAAGGGACTATTTAAACCAACCTGCACCTGGACGAACCGATCGTCATAGAAAGTTTCAACGCGAGCAGTGATTGCTGGGGTAATACCTTCGAAACCAGGGGCTATTGACGTCTGGTATTCTCGGTAGAGTGTAGCCACCAGGGTCGTCATTTCGGCCATAGCCAGGCTAGTTGGTGTCAGAGGCTTTCCACCAGACCGGCACATTAAAGCATGGAAGGGTTGTGACTTACTGCATACCAATACACATCCGGCCGCCGCTTGAGAAGCCCCAGAACCATCGATTCAGCTCTACTGCTTCCGGCCCGAGCCATCGGTCAGGCTTGAAAATCAGTGGGTCCTTGAACACGTCTGGGTTGCGGTGTAGAATCCAGGGTGACATGCCCACAACGCTACCGCCAGGAATAGTATAGCCATCAACAACAGATTCACCATCGAGCGATCTCGGCTCAGTACTTGGTAGCGGAGCATACAGCCTCAGTGTCTCCTTGATGATGGCGCTCAGATACGTGCATTGGTCACTCGCTTCAGCCTTTGGATTACCGTGCTGATTCAATGCATCTTTCGGCAGAGCCAAGACTTCAGCTCTCAATTTTTCCTGAAACTTTTCATTGCCAGGAAGTGAGAGTGACCAGACCAGAAACATCAGCGTATCGCTCGTAGTGTCAATGCCGGCAAGGAAGTGATCTGCGCACTCAGAGGCTATTTGCATATCGCGCATGCCATCCACCCTCTGGGTTTCATGATACTGCCAGAGACGTTCCATGATAGAAATGTGTTTTTCTAGGGCCGTTAAATGTTAGTAATCGATACAGAGTTACGGAAAAACAGGAAGAAAACTGGGATCTACCATTTATGGGATTGATTTTCTCCTCATCAGCCCGGAAGTCCTTGAAAGCCTGCAATGCATATCCTCGAATACCAGTATATGTGGTGGGTTGTTGCATTGGAAGTATCGGCTTCACAAGGCGCCCCATCAAGCCGGTCTGTTGATATAGCCATTTTGTCAACCAATTAAAGTGTACGAGACACCAGGAGAGCTTCCGACGGGATGGGTGCACAATGTCTGCAATAAGCTGCTTGTGAGACTTAGAACCTTGAAGTGCAAACGTTGCGCCGTATTTTCCATAGACGAAGTCTGTGATATTATCGAGCGAGTAATAGTGCAAGGTGCTAAAGATCTCGCTTATATGCCCCGGTTCATTCTCGATCAGTTCCAAGTACTGGCGAGCCTTTGCTTCTACCATGCTTGTGATTTCTGGCCTGAGGATAGAAGATTTAGAATAAGCATGTGACAGGAGCTTTTTCCTGTCGCCATGCTCTTTAGGTGAATGGAATGTGAACAAATTCTGCTCGCCGTATACATCAAACATTCGGTAAAAGGTCGTCCGACCATATCTGCTTCCTGGTCCATATATTGTTCGCAAGGCCGTCAAACTATTAAATGAGACTTCATTTGGGCCAATGCGCACTGCTGGGCCGTACTCTTGATGCAGCCGATAAATGGTGCGGGTGCGGGTGCCTTTCCAATCCTCGTACGCGAGCCTCCATTTGGTTACAGCAAAGAACCTGGGTCCGGGCACATGTGAGAGTGGGCTGAATATAAGCGTATCCAGAAACAAATACTTGATGAGAAGGGTAGTCGCAAAGAATGCTGCTGTGATTGGGAGGACTGCCATCTGAGCACTACTAAGGTAGGTCGTATTGATGATGGTGTGTCCAGTCAATTGACCGGCCCCAGAACTGCCCACGAAGGTAACTTTTAGCTTTTAAACATGATAGAATTAGTCATGCAGCACCCTCGTGACTTGGTTCTACACCAATCGCCATTAGCACGATGACATCCCGCCAATGAACGCTAGTCTAGGCATATGCAAGGACCACCCACAGGGCGTCAGTAGTGTTGTCTCTTACTTGACAAGGCGGGAAGTATTAAGCCGTTTTGAGTGTCTCCCATTCTGTACTATTCTTCCCTGGATAGAATTTGTACTCACAGTATTAGCAACATATTCGCAACTTTGGTGCTTGTTCGGTCTGTGATGCCTTCTTCTTGGAGCATACAGTGATTCTTTATGACTTGAAGGCAGTCAGTCAGCTTGTTAATCCTTAAAAACATAGCATGTGCAGATTACAAAGCCTCCCCAAATAGAGCAGCATTCCTTGAGGGTCTGTCACTAACAACAAGCTCTCAAGGTCCGTTTTTTAGTATCATGGAATAATCATTAACAGAAGCTTTGATAGCTAGAATGCGCTTTTAAACTATTTACTACAAGGTGAGTCGAGGTTAAAATGCGAATATTCTTGGCTTCTAGAAAAGGAACATTGTAGTACCTACCTGGCTATAATTCAGTAGAGTCGTAGTTAGACTAGCTTCTAAATCCCGTAAGTAAAATGCTTTTCAAGTAATTAATGAAGGAAATATACAGATTTGTGATTATTTACTGTCTCTCGTATCCACACGAGATAGATCAAACAGAGGCAGTACTCAATATAGTCAGATAAAGTGTCTGTATTGAAACCAACAATCTAAGATCTAAGAAAAAGACCCTGTCAAACAGGGAATTTGCAGGGCATGAGTAAAAGGCCAACCTCATTCGCGACACATGCTTTCCCGTCGATGAGACAAGTTTATTGAGAAGTGCCTCACGATGTTATTGGTACGGCCACTAGTCCCAAACCCAGATTTCCTTTGCCCTTCTTGAAGAGCTATGATCCGAGGAGTTGCGAGAAATACATGGTCCCACGTCAGAAGAGAACCCTACAACGCCACTGACAACCTAGGCCGTGATGAGTTAGTACTGGCCTAACAGTACGTAACTGCAAGAATCTATCTGTTTCGTACGGCAGATTCTGCAAATTGGATGCCAAGTCTGATTTTTCAATAGATCACACATTATTATCCGGTTCCGTGACCTGCTCTGACAAGTTTAGAACGTAATGGTCCCAAAATTGTCGAAAGCCTATCTCGTCCGTCACTTGACCTCCAAAACTGTCCATAAAGCCGTCAATTTGGGTAATTTCCTGTCCCTGTGGCGGAGCTGCCTGGCCCTCGCTCACTGCACCAAGCTGGGCATGCGGGCTGTGTTCATGCGAAGGAGCAGCACAACGGGGCAGTATCCGCTCCAGTAACATGTTCCCCTCGGACGCAGCCCTTGGGCGTATTCTCTGGTCGTAATAAGTTATGGCCTCCGCGAAACTTGTTATAATGTCCAGATTCCGCTGGGCCTGTGGACTCAACCTGGACAAAGCTCGGAGGACATCTTGCGAAGTAGCAAAAGCACCCTCCGCTTCGAGATGTCTTTGCTCTGTCGGGAGCATTAGCGAAAAGCCTAACACCAAACCGGCTGCGAGTACCCAAGCCCTGCGCGACAGGTCAGTAATAATGGCATTGGTGACAATTAGTTGCGCCACCACTCACTGAAGAATGGTCATGTTGCCGAGCAACAGATCTGCTGACATGGAGTCTTGGCTAAGCTGTACTAGATAGACAGCGGCACCAACGCAGGTCTGTGCAAGGTCCTCGAGTTCCGAATTACTTAACCCACCTATATGATAGCTAGTTGAACCGCCCACGTCTGACCTTGGCGTAGATGAGGGGTGTGCATTTTGAAGCGTAGCTGTCACTCGTGCTACCAGGAATGGCCGAGAAACGAGAAGAACCCCGTAGTAGTAGCCGCATGCTACGTGAACATTAGCGATAGTTTGTCGCCGATAATCTGAAGCTAGGTTGTTCTGCAAGACGTCTTGGCCTATGCCCACTCTGAGCTGATCTGGAATGGCATGCACCCAGTCCTTGAGTAGATCCAAGTACTCCTTGGCTGTTCTCACGTCGAAAGAACCTCGCTTAGTCAAGGTGTGAGAGATGCTCTCGAGAATGGGGCAAAGGTTGAAATTGACATTAAGAGCCAACTCTTCGTGGCTATAACTCATTGCGTTTAGGTGTTCGCGAGACGGGTTGGTGTCAAGTACGGGCTGCTGCATTGGAAGCCCTGTGCTGGTTGGTCGCCCTAGGATGCAGTTGCAGTGAAGGTCAAGGATGCGTAAGCTTCGCCAGATGCGGCCTCTGTGACATTTAGCACCAGTCAGCTGGCATCTAACAAACAAAGTATGATCAAAGCATGCTCATACCGCTGAGACCCCTCCTTGATATGAAGCTGGTGATTTAGCTCAGAGAGATGCAGTCCAAGTATTGCCGCAGAGCGAGCGGCAACGCCGAGATACAGCAGTGCTGTGTTTCTACGGCATGCACAAAACATGAAGAAAGCCAGCAAGATAAAGTTGGCCGTCATGCAGAGGCTTGGGTCGTGAAGCATGTTTCGGAAAGCAATTTGCTGGGCACGAGTGAAGTACATGCAGGCAGCCACGCCGTCTGTAGCATCCCTTCCACGACATTGGGCGCCGATGGCGATCATGGTATATAAAGAGGCCAGAGAATCTTGATTGTTGTTTGAAGAGTTTATATCAGCTGATGTAGTATTTGCTGCCATTGCGTCGAATTTTTCGAGCAGGCGGTCGATATCCGCGTCCGAGAAAATGAATATAAAGCCAGCAGACTTGAGGTCTTTGTCAGTAAATTGGTAGGGATACTGCAGAAATTTGCCGTCATACCGCTTGAAGGAAAACCTCACAAAGTTCTTTCTTCGCTCTAGTGTCTAGAAAGTCATTGAAGTCGTCCGTTGGCTTCGGAACTTCTGCCTCTAACATAGAATGCCTTGTCTGGCTTTCTGTAAATTCTGAAGGGCCATTGTACCGCTTCAAAAGTGCACGGAGGAATTGTAGAAAGGATAGAGCCGCCGAGCTGCCAACATATACTGGTAATGACAGCCAGCGACCTTAGCAGAAGAACAAGATCGACTGGGGAAATTCTCTTACCCTTCTCCCCAGTGGATCCAAGCAGAATTCGAGGGCGAAGCTCTGCCAGCGAAGTGCCGTCCTGATTAGCAGGTGTTGTATATCCAGACTCGGAGACTATGTTGCGACCATGTGCATTCCCAGAAGACGAGGTGGTCACATCTTGTCGTTGCGACATTCTGTCATGGCTGGCCCGACTCGAGAAGCGTGTCCCCTTCACCGGCCGTGAGGCAGGATCTGCCACTACGCAAGTAGAGGCCAAGCCTCTCTTGACACAATGAGAGCAAGGAAGAGATGTATCGCATTTTCGTTTGGATATTTTGCAAGACTCACAAGCTCGCCGAGCTCTCTCGCGCGATTGTGACTGTGCTGCGCCGTTGGGTGAGTCGCTGAAGTTCATGGTAGCACAGTGGGCCTTCAGAATCGGAACCAGGAGGAGAATGCGGACCGCTTGACGGCGGGCCGCACATTATATGGGCCGGATCCGCAGTTGCGGACTTGACTCGTGATCGCGACCTAGACCTTACCCCAGACAAGCTGACGCAAATAGTGGCTCAGCTTATCGAATCAGACGTGACCTTGGGTTATGACCCTAGCTTATTCAACATTAGCGTTTGTTCACTCCACATTAATCAACTGCCGACGACTCCCCAGAGGCAGGCTTCCATCTGAACAAGCCAATGTGGGAACCCCTTCCTGGCTTGGGGGCCCGGCCCCAACAGGCTCTGTGTCCCTGGGATACCACCTCTTGGTCGCCCGGTGTACAGACCTGGGCCTAGCTTTGTTGAAGCTTAATAATGGCCGGGGAAGTTGAGTAGCATACGTGCGGAAGCTACTGCGGAACGGCGGGGAAAGTATCTACGGTTTCCGTGCGCCAAACTCTAATCGTGGAGGATTCCGAGAGGGTTCAAAAGACTGCGATCATCCTGGGACTGAGCTGTGGGCTCTCAGAACTACACCTCTCACAACATCACCTGTCGTCGGACTCTCCAGCAATCATGGCTACTTCTCCTGTTGAAAAATTTGAGACTAACGTGTCCCCTCTGAAAGGTGCTTATGCCGCCGCGCAGCATGTCGAGTCCCTCGGCGCTGCAGAGCGCGAAAGACTCGATAAGATCTTGCGCCGCAAATATGACCGACGGGTCCTTCCTTTCTGTACTATGATGCATCTTTGCTCCATGATCGATCGCTCGAACATGGGTAACGCGGCAGTCTTGGGCATGAGGGAGGACCTTGACTTGACTGGAAACAGGTTCAACATAGCTCTCACCATGTTCTTTGTCACATACATCACATGCGAAATGTAAGTGTTTCTTTGTCGCCACGCACTCGATGATTGTGTCAATTAACCAGGTTATTTCCGTGTCACAGTCCTGCAAACATGATCCAGCGAAAGCTTGGCCCAAAGATCTGGCTTGCGTTCCTCACCATCTCCTTTGGTCTCGTGACCATGTGTATATCGTTCGTTAGGTCCTTTGGGGCGTTATGTGCCACTAGAGTGGCCCTCGGACTGTGCGAGTCCGGTGTCCTCGCTGGAATAATGTATACGCTGTCGACCTTCTACCGCCGCCACGAGCTGACCACCCGGATGGGCTATCTCAATGCCGTGGTCACACTCTCCGGAGCTTTTGGAGGTCTCCTAGCAACTGGATTTTCACGCGTGCCAGCTTTTGGTATCCTACACACGTGGAGACATATATTTTTCTTTGAGGGACTAATCACCATGTTGGTGGGCTTCTCGGTCCTCTTCCTGCCGAATCATCCCTCAACAGCTGGGTTCCTTACAGAGGAAGAGAGAGCCTATGCGTGCTCGCGTCTCATCGACGAGGCTAAGGCCCTATCAAGTGAGAGGATGAACAAGGTGACATTCAAGCGCGCCCTGCTCCATCTGCCAACGCAACTGGTAGCAGTCGCCCTCGTTTGTGCCCTGTGTGCTATGGGATCAATGCAGCTCTTTTCGGTAGGTTTTATTTTATTCTTCTGCGACGACTTTGGGCGACACTGACAAAAGCCAGCCGACCTTACTTCGTGGAATGGGTTTCAGCGGTCAACAGGCCCAGCTCATGTCAGTGCCTCCGTACGTATTTGGAGCCATCATCTGTGTGGTTCTAGCAACTTTATCGGATAGATTTCAAAGGAGAGGCATTTTCTTCATGGTGGTTCTCGCACCTTTCCTACTGGCTGGCTTTACACTCAACCAATTTGTCGACTCCGTTGCTGTCCGCTACTTTGGCCTCTTCCTCGCGGTTGCCGGTGGTTTCACAGCCAGCCCACTGCTGCTTAGCTGGTCGGTCGACAACAACTCTGGGCCTGCTGTCAAAGGCATCGCAGCTGCCTACGTGATTGGCATTGGAGGGTACGTTTCGAGCGGCATAGACCAGCTGATAACTTAAGCTAACTTCTCTTTCTACAGCTGCGGTCAGCTCCTCTCGGCCTGGACCTACCGAGCCGCCGACGCCCCCGAGTATGTCACTGGCCACAGCATCAATATGGCAGCAGCATGCGTACTCTTCCTTGCCGCTGCAACGCATACATGGTATGCTATTCGGGAGAACAAAAAGCGTGATGCTGGCCTGCGAGATGAACGCTTTGCCGATGAGGCACAAGGCCTGGGCCACAGCCACCCTGCGTTCCGCTTCACTCCATGAAAGACCTCGTAGTCGATCACTTCAAGATTGACCCATGCTGATTTGCACATTTTCTTATTTTTAAGCATATCACTAGATGTTGCGTCTTTCACTTCTTGTTATTATCCAAATGGGCATTTCAAAGTGGTAGCCAATCTGCGACATATTGAGCCGTCATGTTCTCAGGCTTCAAAGCGCAAGATGAATAATAAGACATACTCTGAGCCAAACATTCACTCCGCTTGCGAACAATTTCCAATTTTCAACAATTTGTATGTGGGCACAACATGATGGTGCCTGCTGAGATCTAGCATACATTTGTAACACGAGACAGATGGTGCAAATTTGCGGGAAGCCTGATAGTAGTCAGTGCCATATTCGTTGAAAGCATAGCAGCTAAGGAAACTTGATATCTATGCCCCTTGCTCACGCGTCTCGTATGTGTCGCCTTGAATGGTGCCCAATTAATCTTGCGACAGTTCGAGGCGCTTCCTGTGGAGAGCCACGTCGGACCGCAACATCGTGCGGAACACATATTCCGTGTGCGGCCCGCAAATTCTCGCGCGTTCGGCTAGCGTCGGGCATGTTGATTAATTGATTTGCCAATAATCCTGCTCAAATGGCCGGCAGATTCCGATGATACATAACGGCCATAGTCCCTCCCGAGCTTCAATATACACTACTTGTGCACCTGGCCTACGCCGGCCGATTACTGCCCGCGCTCGAAGGCTCTGCGTGGCTGCCGATGTCCCAGGAAAAGCCGAATAGCCTTAACCCTGGTACATTGTTGATTGCAATTTCCATCCACGTTTGGCTCACGAGGGCTTGTGGTGAGCTGGGATAATAGTCGCCATATGCTTTTGGCAAGAGGAACGAGGCCAGTCTGGAGACTCAACCATCTCATGTTTCTCCGCTTTTCGCTTTGTATGTAGATTATATACAGAATCATCCGCTCAAGCAACCTGCAGATGTAATTAATGGCGAAGAAGGATCTTCAACATGAACACCCCTGCGGTTGAGAACAATGTTTTGTGAGAGTTTTCTTCGGTTACCAGCCTCAACAGATTGGCTCCTTTTGGATCATAAGAGACTGTCAAGAGATTTGTTTCGTGTTTTTCTTTCCACTTTAACTGCCCTGCATTTCTGCGCCAGCACATTATTGTGTTCCCAAAGGGTGACTGTTGGAATATCACTGTTGATCCTCCCGAGATTCGGATGTTTCACGGTATCGGGCTCCATCCACAGAATCAAGTGTTTTGGTCGCTTATTTTCGGAAATTTAATAAGCATTCAAGCGCCCGTGGTTGTTCGTGAGGTTTTGCACCCTATTCCAGGCCGACAACCGATCGTGGCCACTCGATGTAGCGGTGCCATTCTGGTTCTAGGTTTTGCAAGCACTGCTTAAAAATCTCAATAGCGCAACCTTTCATGAACCAGAATGAGTCTACCATTTTCAGTAAGACGCAGTAGTGTGCCAAAACTAAAAGAGCTTCTGGTTTTTTCTCATGAATAAGTACAAGATATCGCTCAGGGACCTGCATGGGCCATGAAAATGTCAAGGTCTTCGTAGTGATGGTCTGGTTGGGCGTTGAGACCATGGCGAGCAGTTTTCTGAGGCTATTGAGCGCACTACAGCAGACATGGATGTCTTCATTGTCTTCTGTGAGTATCACGGACAAGAGACGGGCTAGATGGGGATCATCTGGGTACAGATCAAAGTTGGGATTTGGGTCCAGCGGTTTTTCAAGACAGAATCCTAAGGGTCCACGGGAGAGCCATTCGTAAGCACAGTCGTGTATGGAGAAGGAGCCCCGTAAAAGATAGATGAACTCAGGTGCATTTTCAGTGCTTGAGGAAGAGACGAGGTTGCGCCGAAGATGTCTGCTCGCAAACGCAGATTTTGTGACAAGATGACCACAAGCATATAGTGCATGACAATTGACCTCGGTGACGCATGCTAATGCCGTGCGGTACAAGGGAAGAGCGAGATTCTGGTGATGCGTAGCTTGGAGCTCATATTTTTCAGCCTCGATCGGCCGCAGGTAGGCCTTGTGAAGAGATGCGACCGCTAGCAACGCGTGCCTAATATTGCCAAAAGTATGAATGAACTGGCAAGCAACAAAAAAAGGCGACGGGTCAAAGCAACTCACATGAGATACTCGTGGTTGATGGCGAGAAGAGGAATGACCTCCCGCATGGCCCGCTGCAGGCTTGAATTTGGGGCGAGAGATTCGGCAGTTTCCACATTCCAATGGTGCAATAGCTTGAAATCGCTGTAAGAAAATGGAGAAAACTCAACGACCGCGCTGTCTAGAAGCCGTGGATCAGGTGCAGTTGCCAAGTAGGTGCATTCTAATGAGTGCCTCTCGCAGTTCTTGCACCCAGGCCGCGTTTCGTCGCACTACGACGCGTGTCAGGGGATGGTAAGTAAGGGCTGTTCAGTTCCTGGGACGACCCACCTTGACACGGCGTCTTTTGCATGATTTGCAGCCAGTTCGGACCTTTCGGTGCGACACCTTTTTGAAAACCATCGTGCTCGAATTTTGTATGGACGTGGAAAGGGGCCAAGAGGCAGAATGCGACAAACGAGAGTGCGACGTGCGAAAATGCGAGGAACGAGAAAGTGGAACCAGCGACTTTTCTTCCGTCAGCACTAGACGGTGGAGTGTTTTGGTTCGCCGCCTCTGCCGTCCTATCAGGACTATTGCGATGGAGTGAAGATAGGATGACAAGCCGATCCTTGATCTGGCTCTAAGACCCATCCATGCGGATGTCATCTCAAAATTTCGCTTGTTCGCAACGGTTTTGGACCATTTAGGCCTTTTTAGATATTGAGCCGATATAGTTTTCGCTCATGCCATCACTGGTGTACTATTAATTTACAGTATTCAGTCATTTCCTGCCACAACTTTCGTTCTCGTTTGTCGCATTACCAAGTATGCCAAGACTTCCATGTCCGTCCGAAGCATCATGAGCTCGGGTATATATACTGACAAACATTTCTCATTTGGCATTCTTGTCGATTGCCATAACCACACAAGTATTTCATCATGGCAAACACTATCCCTACGCGGGCAGACTACATAATCATTGGTGGCGGCCTTGCTGGCTGCGTCCTTGCATCACGCCTAAAAGAAGGAAACCCTTCGAAATCTATCGTTTTAATTGAAGCAGGACCGGATCCAGTTGGTCACCCCCTTACGGCTGCACCACTTGCCTGTTTTGCAGCCCACTATTCAGACCTTGATTATGCCTACACCACTGTACCCCAAGCCAACTTAGGCGGCCGCCGGTGCTATGCGGCGGCGGCAAAAGCCCTCTCAGGAGGCTCAGCCATCAATTACGGCACGTGGACACGAGGCCCAGCGGTTGACTTTGACCTTTGGTCTGAAGTCGTTGGTGATGCGGCCTGGGGGTATCAGGGTCTATTGCCATACTTCAAACGAACAGAAAGGTGCACATTAAAAGGATGTGTGAACTCGGAACAACATGGGATCGATGGTCCCGTCCACCTCGTGTCCGTTGCCGATAGCGACGAAAGGAGAAAATATCCCCTGAGGCAACCGCTCGAGCGAGCGTGGTCGGAGCTGGGAATGAAGCGAGTGCATGATGGAAACGCTGGAGCGCCATTGGGTTTGACAGAGCTGGTTGAATCCTGGAAGGACGGCAAGAGGCAGTGTGCGAGTCAATCGTACGACCTCTCAGGCGTACACATCTTTTGCTCCACGTTAGTTCGTCGCGTCTTGATCGAGAACGCGTCCGGAAAGTTGACGGCTAGAGCTGTAGAGCTTCTTGATGGGCGGACAATACTGGCAACGACCGAAGTCATCGTGTCTTGCGGCACATATCGGACGCCCCAACTGCTTATGCTATCTGGGATAGGAAACCAGGAACATCTCGCACATCATGGGATAGCTTTGGCTGTTCACCGACCTGAAGTTGGCCAAAACTTTCACGATCATCTTGCCATGTGCCTATGGTGGAAGATCAAAAATTCAGATCAAGGTCTCGCCCTGGGGACACCAGTCTGGAGCGACCCCGCGTACAGCAAAGGACTTCCCGCTGATTGGGTAGCCTTCCAGCAAGTTCCTTCAGAGATCCTACGCAAGGCATTGAGACAAGATGGGGAGGGTGTTGATAATCACAACCTCCTTGACCCGAAACGATGTCACCTGGAAACAGTCATTCCCTATGCACCGGCTGGAGCGCAAATTGCGGGAGTTGAGATACCATTAGATGGTAGTTGCATCACAACAGCAGTATTAGACTTGACGCCTACATCGCGGGGATCTATCAGCATCTCCTCCAGCGACCCGCAGGAAGCACCTCTGGTGGACCCTAACTATTATGCCACGGAAGTCGACCGTCAGACTCTTCGGTACGGGGTTCGTCAAGCCCTGGAGCTGCTTCAAGCGACAGACGCTGGCCGCGAAATCGTTGAACAGGAGATACCACCAACTGGTTACCCGGCTTTGGGAATCGATTCAACCGATGACGAGATTGACGCTCGCTTAAGACGCGTAGGCAACACGTTTTACCACGCAGGTGGGTCGGCATCTATGGGAAAAGTTGTCGATACTCGGCTCAAGGTCATCGGCGTCGACAACCTACGTGTCGTGGACGCCAGTATCATCCCGATACCCATTGCTGCGCATTACCAGGCGATTGTATACGCCATTGCTGAGAAGGCGGCTGACATGATTCTACAATCCGCATCTACTCCAAAAAGTGAGTAACAATTCGTCTACAGAATGAAATTTAACTCTAAAACCTGCCCATAGATCTATGACTTACAAGTCGAGACGAATTTGCAAATTCAAACCGTCATACTACGCCGAGCAGCTGTAAAGTACAGAGTCACTTTGTCGTCGGCAGTGAGTCATTCGTGGCATATCCCAAGGGACGTAGCTGAGTGGAATAACTGAGGGTGGCTAGCAAACATTCTTCCATTCATCTCCGCCTCTGTTTCTTTAAGGCTCCGGATGATGTGACGAATAATCCGACGTATGCTGGACCCATTTCAGGGATGGAAAGCGCCGAGATGGTGTCTCAGAGTGCTTTTTACGAAGAAGGGGGCTAGATTCCTCGCGTCGCCTTTGGTGCGAGGGGATCGTACTCATGTTTTGTGCGGTTACAATAGAGTTGCTGGCGCACACTGTTAATTGGACTACTCATTATATCTGGTGCTCCAAGCTTCAACACTTTGTAATTTCTTTCCATCTTTTGAGGAAACGTACCGAGTCTCCGCTTGTTCAGTAAGGAGTGCTTACTGCACCATTTCTACCGGCGTGTAGAGTATCCAGGCCGCGTTTTGCTGCAAAGCGGTACCGTCCCGGCGAAGGTGCCCTCGGTGCTGCGGACGACGTCCGCTGGGAGGGGAGTTCAGTGAAAAACCGAGATGCGGCCGACCTGATGGAGGAGGTCTTTCGAAGTATTTTATTTATACGACGACAAGGAAGACTAAGACTCTTGCTGGGTTCGGAGCGAGAATGATGCAAGGAGTAGAAGAGGCATCCGTGGCAGGGCGGCTGTTTGCCGAGATTGACGTAGGACGGCCGAGGCCGGGCCGCGCGGAAGCGCAACGGTACAACGGTTTAGTGCGGTAAAATATTGTGAGAAGTCTCGATTTAGTCAGAATTAAGGTGGTCTTATATGTTATCAATGCGGGATGGAGTTTCATGTACAGTCCACCAAAGAGACATCCTCACAAAATCAATGATTATGATAAGAGGAGGTTACAAATATCATGTGCTAAATAAGCCTGTTTGATTGTGCAGATTGCTGTAGTATCCATGCCCTCACAAACAAGCCTTGCCCCCGAGCCTCACGTAAATCAGGATTCTTTACTCCTCCAAGAGGGTTGTGTGTCATGTGGGGGCGTGAATACCTCCACCAATAACAGGTGCGCTGTCGCTGCCATTTGGCGATGAAGTGGTGTGATCAAGTTGTGCCCTTGCTATTGGTACAGATGAAATGATTCGCGATTGGAGACAAAGTCGCACAATGGTTCATTAGAAAAAAGCGGACACAGTATTACAAAAGATCGAATGGTTGAAGACAGCCGAGTGCTTCAAAGCGGTGGAACAGATTCGTCTCGAATCAGAAGGAAAGAGTGCACAATACGATGTTTAACCACACTGCCTGTGCTTCTGAAGCTGGGGTAAATCGCATGCCATGCCTTTCATATATGGAATTATCTCATGCGAAAAGTCTCATTATTTTGATGAGCACGGCCGCTTCTTCAAAAATATAGTTTCTTGAATGACTCTGCAGACAGGGCAAGCCCAAAAGTCTTAAAGGGAGCTAGGTGTTTACTCATTTTCATTCGGTACGATACGAGTTGCTTTCGCCCTATGGTACATACTGGCTCATTGTTTCACTGATTCGCGTTCCGTCAAGTAGCTCACCCGAAGTGTCGAAGCAGTCGCTTGGTGCTGTTCGAGTTGCTGCCGCAATCATATTCCTGCAACTTACTACAGGTTTGGTGTCAGAAACAAATGGGCCACAGAGGAGAACAAAGAAGCCATTAAGAGGCACATTGGAGACCTGAAGCCAGAACACGGTTGTGTGGCTAATGACTTAGTAATGCTTGGCTCCTTAGCCTGTGCAATGCCTGCTATCTCTTAACATTACACGTCGGTTAGTTGTTCGGGCTATCCCAAGCCACTTTACGGAAATCGTCTTACAGAGCAAAATAATGCGCAGAATGTCTTTAGTCACCAATTACTGGCCAGAAATTGCTTCAAACGCTGAACTTTTGTCCGATGACTGATGATAAATCGGGGGACATGGACATATGATTTGATACTTGTGAGCGCAGCGAGTCGAAACTGTCTGGGACACCGCGGCTCTCGTCTAGCTCGAGATTCAAATACATGAAAATTTGGTCTGGATCGCACGGCGAGGTTCCATAAAGAGGGGAGCTCAAAACCGATTCATATGAATAACTAGGCCAGGTTCTCCAGTCGTTCACTGGCCCTTCTCATGGCAGGCCTCGGAATAGGACTGCATTTATCGAGAAGTGGCCCTTTTCTGTTCGAAGACTGCTCGGGATTCTGGGGGCGACAAATGGTTGGCATAAATTGCTTGGGGACAGCTTCGATTCTTTAGGACTGAGTAACACAACATGATCAATTATCAGTAGAGTCCTCTTCGTGTTTTTATGACAACTAGAACTCGTACGGTGCTTAGAAGTTTGCTTTCTTCACTCCAAACTTCTGAGACAATACCACCCAACCAGCGGTGGCACAAAGAAGCCGGAACGACAAGATCTTAGCCTCGCTCCCAAAGCTATCCTCTAGTGCTTTTTGCACCTCGGCGTACTGGATAAAACCAAGTCCCTCAACTGCTTCGCGTGTAAGAAGGGTTCTGAACATGTTATGGAGCGGGCCGTCTTTCGGCCAGTGTGCTGGAGCAAGAAAGGGGAACTTCCTGCGGTTGTAAAGCTCATCCGAAATATAGGGACGCACAGCCTCTCGAAGGATCCACTTGTCGGTAAAAGAACCAAGCAAAGACTGGGCCGTTTTCAACCACATATTGGTTTCTTGGTTGTTGTTGCTCTCGGTGGGAGGTGTATACCTCAACTTGAGGCTTGGCGGCAGGAGATTGACGTATTCCGTTAGTTGGTGGTCGAGGAACGGCAGTCTGGCTTCAATGCTGTGAGCCATTTCAGCACGGTCGCCGAGGCAAGATAACAGAATGTTCATAAACATCGTCTTGTTGCCGATATGCATGGCGGTATGGGCAGGGTGCCATTTTTCTCTCATCTTGGCTCGTACTTCGGCCGGGAAGCTTTCCAACATCTTTACTCTCATATCGATGTTCTGACAATGTTGATGGATTTTCTCCGAGAACAGACCGTCAGGTGGTCGAACAGTCAAGGTATGGTTGGGCATTCTGCTACCATTGAAGTCTTGTAATAAAGCGGGATCGGTCTCAGGATTTCCTTCGTACTGGTCCAGCCCTTGCGAACGCCAGATGGCGCTCATGGCACCAGCGACTGCTTGCTGTAATGTCTCACGCAATTCATTTTCTTTGGTCAGGGTCGAATCCGGCAAGTTCAAATCTGGTCCTCGAAGAAATTCGGGCAGGAAATACAAGTATCCTCCAAAGTGCTCATCAGAGCCTTCGCCGGTCAAGACGGCCTTGATGCCATGCTTGCCCGGCAGGCTGGACAGATCATACTTGGCAACTGAGTTCAGGTCAAAGTGATGGTGTTCCGAATGATAGACCGCATCAGCAAAACTATCGGCAAGCATTTGCTCGTTAACATCAAGCTTGGCCATCTCGACTCCGAGCCACTCTGCTGTGCGATCTGCAACGTCTGTGATAATATTAGCTACATCCTCAATGCAATCGATGGTAAGCTTACCAGATTCATTAAATCCTGATTCATGCGGGAATTTGATCGTGAAACACGTAACACGGTTGCTCTTTTCTGATCCCATCTTGACATTCTCCTTCCTTACTAGCTCTGTAACCATGCCTGCTATCGCCGAGGAGTCGATACCTCCTGAAAGATAGATACCAACTGGCACATCAGCTCGAAGTCGAACACGAACCGCTTCGAGAAGGCGTTCCCTAACTCCCAATACCATTTCATCGATAGTGCGAGTGTCTGGTTTTGTCTGCTTCTCATTAGTATTATTGAACCTGACTCAGAGTGGAGCAGCAATGTACCTTATCTGGGTAATCAGCTTCCCAGTACTGTTTGATCTCTAAACCACGCTCGTCTGAGAGCTCAAACAAGTGACCAGGCATCACTTTCTTTACGTTTTGGAAGACAGTTCTATCATCAACCATCCAGCCTTGGGTCGCAATGGCTTCAACGTTCCACTCCGGCTCCCACCCCATGGGCAGAAACGCTTTAGCTTCGGATGCAAAGAGAAAAGTGTTTCCTACAACCGTATAGAACAAGGGCTTGATCCCGAACCTATCGCGGGCAGCGATTACTCTCCTGCTTTCTTTTCTCTCGTCGAACAAGACGAATGCAAATTCTCCACGGAGATGTTCGAAGAGGCCTGGCGATCCAAATATTTTGTACAGCGCTATGACGAGCTCACTGTCACTCTGACTGGTAAATTTGTAGTCGTGTTCGTTCTCGCACACCTTGCGCAGTTGGTCGTGGTCATAGATCTCGCCGTTTACTATAGCATGGACCAGGCCTTCATCGCAATGGAGAGGTTGAGCTCCAGTGGGGGTCAGATCGATAATAGAGAGACGACAGTGTGCGAGGCCCACGCTGTCGTCAGGGGCCACCCAAACGCCAAAGCCGTCAGGCCCACGATGCTTGATTGCATCAATGCTTTCTGTTAGCTGATTGGCGAGATTGCTTGCCTTCAACTGTTTGCTTTGAGTCTCAGTACCATCGCCATTTTGTGTGTTGACCCTGGTTGTTGCATGGTGCGATTGGAAGTTTTCCCGGATATCGTTTAGATATTGAGGTGAGTTGCTAGTGAAGCTCCCAACAATTCCACACATGTTGTTGTTGCTGCTGGACGCTGTATCTTTCAAAAAGTTCAATAAGCTATCTGGCACAGAAACAGCAACAATAGGAATCTCCGAATCCAATCGCTGACTTACTCGGCACGCTGTATTTTATTCAGCATGCGCCATTTATCATGCAGTCAGACGGAGCTGCATCGTCCAACTGTCAGCTTCCACGTACCCCTTGGAGGCTAGATTGACCTATCGGGCTGTATCCATGGCAGATATATACCCCACACAAGAAACAGTTGTACGGCCTTTGGACATTGCGGTTATGGTCCGGGGCTATCTATGCACACGGTTGAATTGGTTGGGTGCCCGCTCCACCTTGCAGGTAGGTCCCTGCAGCCATAATGCTGTGCTTACCATGGGGGGGGGGGGGGGGGGGGGCTGCCGCACACCGAGTAAATGGGGCTTGGCTCGGGTCCAATGCGTTGATCTATTATGAAGAATGCCAAGACGCGGAATGTGTAGAATGGAGAATCAGGTCTGATACTGGCAGCCATTATACTCCAAGTGATGGCTATGCTGTAAAAAGCGACCCCTCAACACAATGGGGGCGGGGGATGATAAGTCCAAGCGCGCATCCTAATAAGTGCAGAATCCTTTGGGCTTACTATGCCAGGATTAGGAAAGGCGGCAGCAGTATACGGTCTTTGTGGAGGAAACACAGTGCCTTAAAATGAAATGCTGCACATAGGTGATGCATGATAGGCCCTCTGCTGTGGCCCGCTATGAGATTTTAGTCCTGTAGTTACTGCGCATCAAGCCGTAGCTCATGTAATATTTCAATCGTCTTATCTAATTAGTTTAAAAAGTGGCACTGTAAGTTCAAAAGGATTTTTGGACTTACGACTTGCTGTTTGCTCCTCAACAAAAGAACAGGGTAGATGGCGTTGATGTAGGACGTAGGATTTCCTCGCAATGGGTGCCACCAGTCTATGCGAGATCGCCGGCGGATACCGGAACCTATTGCAATTCGAACTCACGTCTCAAGTTTGGCTATGTTCCCGCAGCCCAACACCTTGCAGAGGGTGCGCTTCTCATTCGGGTATATCTAGCTTTTTTTGTCTAGCTCGCCCTGCTCATGCTTCAACCAGATCTCACTCGCTACCAAATCCCCGCCGAGTTCGCCCAAAGGTGAGCATCCTTCCAGGTTTGAACGGGGACTGGCGCAGTGGTGCTCGTAAGACCCCGCATGGGCATCAATAGCGGAATTTCTGTTATTGCTGTGCTGCAGCTTCTGCCTCAATTGGGAGAGTGCTGACGAAGGAATGTTCATATTGGACAAATGTTGTCTCTTCTTGCCAGCCTTGAAATATGTGCGTGTACACATCCAGCTAATTGTGATCTGCCACAAAAATATCATCGATTGGGATGCTAAGGCCAACAGGCAAGATTGGCCGTTAACGTTCATAGGTTAACCCATTCACCTTGCCCATCTCACCTCGATAATGGATGCAACTGATTGGTTGACTCTATCCACTGGCAGCTTTCCTCGGTGATGGTCTGGACGATGAGAGACTGAATCAATTATTGTCGTATCGGAATTTATCCAATGCAGGAGGAGAGCCAACCGCACTGCTGTCAGTCGAATAAATTGCACCGATGCGAGCAGACACTTTAGGCTTGGAAATGCCTTCAAGGTTGCGTCAGAGTACTCAGTCCATCAATGTTGTGTCCGCCTCGAACAGGTTCTCTAGGGTTAGTTTGCAGACTAGGTATGATTGCTCTATGTCGGACCGAAGACACTGTAGCAGCTAAAGTACCAACTTTTGGTGGCGGCGTCGCGTACCCGGGTAAGTGGGGACTTGACTCGGCCCAGCGAGCTCCATCTCATTTTCAATCTCGGTATGATAAGACGCAGAAAGTAAAATTCCACTTGACCCAGGCCAGTGCCTGGCCACTTGACTTCGAGCCATTACCGTCAGGCGATCTTCATCGTCACGCATATAGCGTCAACCAGAGGTTGGGCCCAGTCATTGTGGGTAGCAACTGAAACAAAATGTAGAATAGTTTGACTCGGTCTACTTTTGACCAAGGAAGATAAAAAGCACGTATCTGATTGTTGGTTGGCTCCTCTATTGTTTCTTACCTCAAAGAACAACTTTACTTTGACTCAATTGGCTAGCCTGGCAAGTCATCGCTACGATCATGGCTGTCCTTCCGGTCACAACACCTGCTCCTACCCATCCCTTGGACCCTGCTAGCAGCCAGGAGATTGAAACTGCTACGGGCCTCGTCAAAAAGCTTTTTTATGGCGTGCCACTTCACTTCAAGGCATCTGGGCTTCATGAACCACCTAAGAAAGAGCTGTCTGCCTACTTGCACGCTGAGCACAATGGTCTTGAGCTGCCCAGCATTGCCCGTCGTATTTTTGTCATGTGGTACATCCACAGGACACCGCGTCTGTTCGAGGCCGTGGTAGATGTGACGGGCGGCAAGATAGAGACGTACCAGGAACTGCCTCGGGACTTCCATGGACCTGTTGATCGCGCCGAAATGAACGAAGCTGCCGAAGTTGTCATGGCCGATCCCCAAGTGCAAAAGGAGATAAAGCGCCTCAAGGTGGACGACACCACCATTGTGCTTGACCCATGGGATTATGGAGTGGATGGAGAAGCTACGCAGGAGAGACACACTCAGGTATTACCAACCTGGAAATTGTCGACCCCAGATCCTAACATGATTCGATCCACAGGTTTTCATGTACGTCCGCAACCCCGAAAACAACGATCCCGAATCATGCCATTACTCGTTCCCACTTGACTTCATGGTCATTGTCGACTTGTGCACCATGAAGGTCAAGAAGATACTGCGACTCCCTCTTGGCGCGGATCAGAGCACAACCGAAGTCTTCAGTGACGTGCCGTACCGTCGCACCAACATTGTCGAGCCGGAATATGCCCATAGACTCCAAAAGAAAGCGCCACGAACGACCATGAAACCTTACCAGGTCATCCAGCCAGAAGGTGCATCTTTCACCGTCAAGGGGAGCTTGATTGAATGGGAGCAGTTTCGCTTCCGTGTAGGGTTCAACTGGCGAGAGGGTAAGCGACCTTGTCCATTGAACCCAAGTCGAGCGAGAAAAGCTGACAGCAGTGCTAGGTATGACGATCCACGATGTTCATTTCATGGGACAAAGCGCCTTTTACCGTCTCTCGCTTTCAGAGATGTTTGTGCCCTATGGAGATCCTCGTAATCCCATCTACCGGAAGGGCGCTTTTGATCTTGGCAACGTTGGAGCTGGCGTCACGGCTAATAACCTGGCTCGTAAGTGATCAACTGATGGTTTTGGGCCACAACCTAGGACCAAGACTGACATTGGAGTTCGCAGTGGGTTGTGACTGTCTGGGAGTAATCAAGTACCTGAACGGTTGGTGCGTCGGTAAAGACGGTGAAGCTGTTGAAAAGCCCAATGCAATCTGCATCCACGAGGTCGACCAGGGCATCCAGTGGAAACACACCAACCACCGCACCAAGAACGCGACAGTTGTGCGCAAACGCCAGTTGGTGCTACAGCAGATCATCACGGTGGCCAACTATGAGTACATTTTTGCATGGATTTTTGATCAGTCGGGCGAAATTAGCTTCGAGACGCGGGCGACTGGCATTCTTTCCACACAGCCCATCGACAAGGATGTCAAGGTTGATTTTGGCACCCGCGTAGGTGACGGCGTCATGGCACCCTACCACCAGCATATCTTCAACGTACGCATTGACCCGGCCGTTGGTGGTGATAAGAACACACTTGTGTATTCGGATTCCGTCCCTATGCCCTGGGACAAGGAATTGAACCCCCTGGGGACGGGGTACCGGACACAGGAGACGGTGATCCACCGCGAGAGTCACGTTGATGACAGTGTGGAAAGCGGCCGTGTCTTCAAGATTGTGAACCGCGACGTCCAGAACCCCGTATCTGGCACACCCATCGGCTACAAAATCGTGCCGATCCGCTCGCAGATGCTTCTTGCGCAACCCGGCACGTGGCACTGGCGCCGGTCCGAGTTCGCGGAGCACCCCATGTGGGTGACGAAACACCGCGACGGGCAGCTATTCCCCGCCGGGGACTATACGAATCAGTCGCTAGGTGGCACCGGCATCAAGAGCTGGATCGATCAGCCACAACATGTTGTCGACGAGGACATTGTTGTCTGGCATACATTCGGGTTCAACCATATCCCGCGCACAGAGGATTTCCCTATCATGCCGTCTGAAATCGCGCAGATGCACCTCAAGCCGTATAACTTTGTCAATCACAATCCCACGATCGATGTGCCTCCCTCGAACCAAGCGTTCAGCCGCAGTGTCTTGTATGAAGACGCACAAGCGGCGGCCGTTGCAGCAAGCAATGGTCAAACAAATGGAAAGACCAATGGCAATTGCTGTGGTGGAGAACAGGTGTGAACTTGGTACCCGGGATGGCCGACGTACATAAAATTACAAGATGCATACAGAATATCATTGTGTCAACAATAAAACCAACTTCCTTCCCTATCGGTCTTACTTTGTTATCCTGTTCCCCTTTCACCTGTTTTTCACCTTTTTTTTTTTTTTTTTTTTTTTTTTTAAC
>PXOD01000533.1:0-77172 GCA_003012165.1 Paramyrothecium roridum
TTTGATTTCGGTGGGATTAGGAAGGTCCAATGTCACATTGAATGTAGCATGGGTGTGCATTGAAAGATCTTTCTGTGGGCCAAATATCCGCAGCCTTGAAGATTGCAGTCTCGAAGATTGTGGCCCTAAGGTGATGCATCCTGAGGGCCTGATCTTAAACTGGCTGAGCGTTTAGCCATCGAGCCCAAAATGACCTTTCAGGCTTAAAGTAATAATTTAGGTTATAGTAAAGCTGGATGTTAAAAGAGGAATATAAATAAAAAATGAAGATTACTAACAGCCAGTGTTAACGAGGTTATTACATGTATTCACGGGGAAGTGCACGAGGGTTCCCGATCCCTGAGTGGAAATGGTCTAGAAACCTCCGAATTCGAAAGTGCCTATAAATCTACCGAACTCACATCAACAAACGAAGCGTGGGCACACAGCGCTTGTACCGAGCATTTGCCACATTCTGAAATTTAGTAAGTCTACCGCAGTCCCAAGACCGCTTCCCAAGAGATGGACGATTGGCGATTGGCCCATCCGGCGCATGGGTATATGAGGAATTGCTCACACAAAGGCCAAATAATGAGCGAAAAATATAAAGCAGGGTCCCAGAGATGACCCAGAACTGACCTAGACGAAGGCCCTATTCTTGGTAAAGATCAGTGCAGAGCTTGATTGTTCTGCTCATCCTTTGCGAAATGACCACTCCCCCGATTGATCGTTCTAAAAATTTGCCGGTCCGGCACGAAGTCGACCTTGAAAGCCCTCACACTGTCAGAGATAAGATGGATGTCGAGGGAGCTAGCCATCCGCCGATGGCAAGGATCGGAACTTTTCTTGCCGGCCATGATGCACGCGGAAAGTCTCAATGAACGAGTCGCCATGCATGCTCGTCTCAGCCCAACGTAGGGCGCAACGCAGCGGCCATCGGGGCGAGAACAGCACGTCAACGGCAGCGAATGAAAAGATGAGCGGCGTCCTCTCGACGCTAAGACGATTGTCCTTGCTCTAATCGGCACAGACGGCAACGAAGACGTGTGAATCGTGAGTCGTGAGCAACGGACGCAACATGCCGAATGAGCTGCAAGCCGTTCACGTGAAGTGCCAAAGGCTGTTCGCTGCCGCGGGCCGTCTGGTCCACTCTCACTCTATAGTTTCGTTCAAGGGTATTGTGGTACAATGCTCATTCTGCGGGTGACGACGCTTTGAGGCGGTATGAATAACAACTGGTTCCCATCTTTAGCTCCTCGGCATTGATGCGCCGGACGGACGAGGTGCCAAGCTAAACAGCATCATCGCAAACGGCGGTCTACTGTGTTGCATTCACCTACCTCGGCTCTTTATGAGTTGTCCATTTGAAGGCGGGCATGGCTGCACAACTTTAAAGGTCACAATCATAATCGGCAAAATGAGTACAACAATTTCAGTTGTCTCTGCTTGTTGCTCAAGGACCGGAGTCCAAATGTAATCTAATGTTCCTGGCTCGCAGGGGTTGCAAATTGACAATCAACTTGCAGTATCTGCTCCTTCAAGTGTCCGCAGGTAGGAGACTGCATTCAACAATCTATAGGTCAGAGTAGGGCAGATCGATTGAGAGAGCGCCAGGCATTTTCGCAACAGAGTATTGCATAGCTATAGGCTGGGTGAGTTTCCAGGAGTCAAACGACGGATGCAGACATCTCCTTTTTGCGTGTTATTTGCCAGGAGACTTGAAACCATCATGAGTAAGCACACGAGGACATGTTCCGTGCTGCCTGCCAAGCGGTTGGCATAAAAGCGTGACTGAAACGAAGGATATAGCAGAGTTAAATATACCGTATTATCAATTCCTCCCTTTCTTCATTTCTTATTCGGATTGATTGACATAAATAAAAGCCAATCTAAAATCTAAAGTCTACTAAAGTGTTTGGATAGAATTTGCCTTATCTTTTATAGCTGACGATATGAAGGAAGCCAAACCTGGCGGTCTCTGTTTTTTACTCATCTGACACCTGCATATTGATCACTCCTTCGGGTGGGCGGCTATGATCCTTGGATGGAATCAATCTAGAAGCCTGCCAAAAACGTACATTGCGCATAATGCTGCGAAGCCATGCCGCTGCCCTTGGGGGCAAAAGATCGGCGTGGTGCTTGGCGCTGACGACGACAGGCCTATAATACCAAGTGTGATTTCGCTTCACAGCTTTGAGATTCCCACGGATCTTGGCGAACCGCGGAAGCGGCACAGACGTTTGAGGTTTGATGATAACGGCACAAGCGGGGATTGACAAAGTCTTGGTGACTCTCCAATTCAAGGAAGAATACGCCATGATTCGATTGGCGTACGGAGTGGACGAGCTAACATTGGCAAGCATGGCCATGAGGAAAGCTCTTGTCAGATATGCGGCCTTCTAAGAGCCAAGGAGCCAGTACGTGGCGGAATAAGGAGTTTGACGCAAAAGTTGACTGCGGATATGCGCGGGTAGTACATGCACGTGCAAAACATGAGACGGTTGCAACTAGATAGCAAGATGCACACTTACTGGGCTGGACTAGACGGTGGGCGAGGTCTACAACCGAAAGCAGCAATCGATGGGCAAACTTGCCGATGGCTGCTGACAACGGCTGCTCGGAATGCATCGATGCCTTGATTCCTGTTACCATCATTAGGCGAGCCCTTCTTGTACGTGCGCAAGCGAGCGTGTCAGCGCCCAAGTCAGCCTCCTGAGCGAAGTGATGACTAGAATCGCAAAGCGTATGCGAGCATATACAGCTTACTGAAACAATCGGCAGTAGCTGAGATACCGGCAATGTTCCTGGCCGTTCACCCTGGTAGAATAGGGAACCGGCCGAGCGCAACGGGACCTGAGCGATGCCGAAGCAAGCTTTTCATGGTGAGGAAGGATGTTTCAGACGATCTGATCACGATTTATGCGCGGGTACGGTGTCCATATGTCGTGTTTCGGGGTTCGAACGGTGGAGTTCCATTTCGAAAACCAGGAGCAAAGTCCGAGCTTGAAGAAAGAAGCGTCAGTCAGTCAAATACCGTTTGTAGGGACGAAGCTAGGCAAATGGTGCTAGACTTCTGTAGTGAAAGAAGCGTACGGGGCCACCTCGGCAAGCGGTTGCCGTGTCTCGGGTCTAGAATGTGCCCTTTTCCCTTCATATTTCCGGCCACAAAAGGTCACACCAACGTCGGTTGAGGAATTCCTAGCTGAAGCGGTCCGAACTGTGACCTTGCCTCTTGCTTGCGTTCCCGACCCCTCCTCACTCGGGTAAAAGTGCCGTGCGCCATGGCTTCCACAGGCCGACACTGCAGCATCCGCTGTCTTGGCAAACTCTGGGCCTCGATGTAATTAGTTCATCAGAGGGCGCGCGTATGCTCCAAGCATTAGACCAAGCATTCATTGGCGTCTTAAGTTTTACGATAAGAAACACGAGTTGCTGGAGTCTGGGGTTGACCGGAGCGAGTGCCGGGTCATATTGTATCGCGAGATCCCAAGTTGGGCCCGGATGGATCCTGGGCGGGATGCGACCGGAGATGGCTTCAAAGTTTGATGCTTAAGGGCTGGAAGCTATCACTGGGATTTCATGCTGGTATCGTACGTTGACTGTGGTTTTGGCGTAAGGGTAGGTGGAGGTGCGTCGTGGTTGGTCAGAGGAAGGGTCCCTTGAATCGGAAGCGGTGGGGGCGCTTGTTCTTGTTGTGCCGTCCGTTCCGAGCCTGGCAAGCTAGAGGACGCACGGTACCTGAATGGATGGTGACAGGAACAATGGCGACGGCCCATGTTGTGGAGGAGATTTCAAGTTCATGCGTGAGAGAAAAGAGCTGATGCAACAGTTGCCGTCGTGGGAAGAGCTTAGATCTCGTTCCTGATTAGCATGTCTCCAAGAATAGACGCGCCTGGAAGGCCATAGGGTACGGCAGCACCAGATGAACCTCGCAAGGACGCCTTGGTGTTGGTGTGTTCGTTTCGCCGTACCATTGCTGTGCGGGAGGTATCTGCACCAGCCTGGCCTGTGTCTCTACGGCGGTTGCCGGCGTGCCGATCAAGCGGCCTGGTGCGGACCTGAATTCCAGGTGATGGGTGGCGTCTGGCCCCTACATGACATGATTTTCTCATTTTTGCTTGGCGTCCAACCAGAGCGAAGCACGGCATAGCAGAGCAACCAGATCTTGTCAGCCGCCACGCTGCCTACCATTCACATCGCACTGCAACATGCTTGCACTTTTCTGCGTGCCGTACCGACTGGGCGGCCGCGGCTTTTCTTTCGTCGAGAGGGCAGGCAGGCAGGCAGGCAGGGTGACGAGGGATGATTCTGTTGATGATGACGACGAGGGAGGGTGGCTCCCAAAGGTCGTTGTCGCTGTCGTCAAACAAGTCGTCGGTCCGGCCACGAAGAATTGGCAATGGACCTTGTGGTAGTTTCGGCACGGAAGCGTCTTCCATGCTTCCGCATACCGCAAGGCAAAGGTCTGTTTCTGCTCCATGACATGAGTAAATCAACCCTGATGCCACGCCTTTTGGCGGTGCTTGTGCTTGTGCTTGGCTGGTGCTTGTGCCGGCCAGCCGCTCGAACCCCACATGGGCTCAACCAGGGGTTCTGGTCGCATCTCTCTGCCCAGCCCGAAAAACTCGGTGCGCCCGTGTACCGCTACTTCGGAAGTCGGCCTACCCTGCAGTGGAGTGCGTGCCTGAGTCGCGGCGGACACCAGGTTTGAGTTGCGTGGCAATCATGTACAGCTACTTTGGCACTTGAATCTGGCACTAAAATGCACTGCCATCGACGCTGCCCCGCCTGCACCCAAAGGCAAGTTGCGTCCTGTCCCTCCTAAACCCCCATGAGGAAAGACCTGCTTGGCCTGTTGCATTTCCAGGAATCACAGTCAAGTCGCTCACTCACTTCCCAAGTCCGTACCTAAGTAGGTACCTCATTACCGTACCTTCTTTGGCTTGGCTTCCTTCCTTGCCTTTACAACGGTACCTGCCCTCCATTTCAAATCCAGGGAAGCAAACCTCGACACTTCCTCTCGTCCTCCACAACCACAACCACCGCACCGCACCGCACCCGCACCGCACTGCAGCGTGACGCATCGCATCGCCTTGTCCCTCACTTCGTCTCCGACCGATTCCATCCCAATACCCACTCGCTCACGGGGCGTGCCCGCTGCTTTCTCGTGTCGTCGCCTGCCCAGGTCGCCTCCCGCCCTCCACTCGCCAAGACCGAAACTTTCCACTAAACCCGCCCTCCCGCCGCTCGAATCACGCTTCGTTTCTGCTTCCTTCTCCCCTGCTTCGTGCCCGCCACATTCAATTCAACTCTGTCGAATGCGTCCAACTCGCTCCTCGTAGGGAGCCTCGCGTCTCTGCCACGATCGCTTCCGCTCCTTATAGTTCTCTCCTTCGGAATCGTTGTCGATCCGCCTTCCGGGCCTTACGCCGCTGATTGATCCCTTGCCACGAGGGGCCCAGTCGCCGCCTTTGGGAAAATTGAGACTCCGACGACGCAACTCGCAAGCCGATTTTACGATAGCACGCCGCACTCGGAAAGGAAGAGGCGCGCACGCTCCTTTTGCGCACGCGCGCGACCTGATACGTCTACTGGTCGACTCCGAGGAGAAATACCATGGCCGACGACGAGAAGAGAGCCGCCGCCGCTGCGGTGTCCGTTGCCGACGACAAAACCTCATCGGATCCCAATCTCAAGTCACAGCCCAAAAGCGCCTCGGCATCCATTAAGGTAGGTCCTGTGCCAACGATTGTTCATACACACATACACCCATTCAAGCTTTTCGATTCCCCGTGCGCGACATTGCAGAACCCCAGCCATACTACGCATTCAAAAACGAGGCTAACCATAGGTTCACCCTGTACAATAGACGCCAGCCGATGATTACGACGCTAGACAAGCGGAAAAATCATCCGACGAAGCAGACGAGCCCTTTTCTTACGATGAGGATGGATACTTCACGAACACTCAATCCACGGAGCACGAGCTCAACGTCACAGAGGATGATCTGCTCGAGGCCAAAGAGCTTGCCTCAAAGTATACTCTCGAAGAAGTTCGCGAAATGATGATCCGTATCTATCGCGTGCACGAGTCCGACCCTAACTTTCCTACCACCATCATCAACAAGATCAAGCTCTTCCTCGACAACGATGCTGTTTTCTCTCAACCTGAGAAGTACCACCATCTGATCCAGGAGATGAAGTTGGAGGCCGCTCTTGTCGCCAATAATAGTCCTTATGCTGAGGTCCGCGCTGTTGTCAGCAATAGGGATGACACCACAATTCCTTGTTCTACGATCCGAAGTTGGGCCATCGGCATCTTCTTCTCCATAGTACTGGGTTTCATCAATCAGCTGTTCGACATACGCCAACCATCCATCCGCGTGCTCGCAAACGTCGCACAGCTGCTAGCGTATCCCGTCGGAAAAGCGGCCGAGAACTGGCTCCCCGATTACGGCGTTACACTCTTCGGCGTTCGTCATACTCTCAACCCCGGCCCTTTTACCAAGAAGGAGCATATGCTCATTACCATTATGGCCAATGTCGCCTACAATACTCCCTACACCAATTATATCATCTGGGTCCAGGTCTTGCCTCAATACTTCAACCAACCCTACGCATCGCATGTCATTTACCAGATTCTCATCGCTTTGGCTACGAACTTGATCGGTTTTGGCATTGCGGGTATTTGCCGCCGCTTCCTCGTCTACCCGTCATACTGCGTGTGGCCCGCCACCCTCGTTACCATTGCTCTCAACGCCGCCTTCCACACTGGCGTTAATCCCGCCGTTGAGGGTCCATTCGGCAAGATCTGGCGCATTTCCCGCATCCATTTCTTCTACATCATGGGCGGTGCCATGTTCGTGTGGTTCTGGTTCCCTAACTTCATTTTCACCGCGCTCTCCAAGTTCAGTTGGATGAGTTGGATTGCTCCGACGCACCGAGATGTCAACACTATCACCGGCTTTACCAATGGCCTGGGTGTCAACCCCTGGCCCACATGGGACTGGAACGTTTTGCTTTGGGATTCGGCCGATCCTCTAATGGTCCCATTCTTTACTACCTTCAACCGATTCATCGGCGTTTTCATCTCGTTCTGGGTGGTTCTGGGCTTCTGGTATGGCAACCTGTACAACACGGGCTACCTACCTATCAATACGAACCGCGTGTACGACCACTTCGGCAAGCTTTACAACATCAGCAAAGCTGTCGACGATAAGGGCCATTTCAACAAGGAAGAATATGTCGAGTACTCCCCACCGTTTTTGGGAGCGGGCAATGTCGTTATTTACATGTTTTTTTTCGCCATCTATACGTCAACTCTCACCTACGCCCTTCTGTACCACCGACACGAAATTGCGATGGGTTTCAAGGGACTCTGGAACAGCTTTCGCCGCAAGACACGCCTTGTCGAAGAGCACACCATGGATGTTCACAATCGTTTGATGAAGGGCTACGCTGAGGCTCCGGAATGGTGGTATCTGATTGTCCTCGTCATTGCAATCGGCTTTGGCATCGCTGCCATAACAGCATGGGATACTCACACATCACCTGGCGTTGTGTTTTATGGCCTGCTGCTCTGCGCCGTCTTCGTCATTCCGGTCGGCATCATCAAATCGATGACGGGCATCGAAGTCACATTGAACGTTTTGGCTGAGTTTGTTGGAGGGTCCTTTGTGGAGGGTAATGCTCTCGCCATGAACTACTTCAAGTCATTTGGCTATGTTACTTGCGCACACGCTGTCTGGTTCTCCAATGATCTCAAGCTTGCCCACTACTCCAAAATCCCCCCGCGCCAGACTTTCTTCGCTCAAATGGCTGCCGTGTTGGTTAGCACCATTGTCTGTGTTGGCGTTCTCAACTTCCAGATGACACAGATTGATGATGTATGCACCAAGGATGCCCAGTACAAGCTTCTGTGCCCCGGTGTCAACACTTTCTTTACGGCCTCAGTTCTATGGGGTACGGTCGGCCCTGGTCGCATTTGGGGCCCAGATGGCCAGTACAGTGAAATTCTCATTGGTTTCCCACTCGGTGTAGCCATTGTTATCTTCTTCTTTGTCCTCAGCAAGAAATTTCCCAAATGGACATGGACACGTCAAATTCATCCCGTGGCCATGATGTACGGCGGCATTGTCTGGGCACCATACAACATGTCCTACGTCTGGCCCTCCGTGCCCATCGCCTACTTTTCATGGGTATTCCTCAAGTCTCGTCATCTCGGGTTCTGGTCCAAGGTATGTAGCTCTTTGGCTTTCTATATGTTGATCGAATCTAATACGATCTAGTACAACTTTGTTCTCTCAGCGGCCTGGTCCTGTGGCATCGCCGTTGCGGGCATCATCATTTTCTTCAGTCTCCAGTTCACCGAGACTGAATTTGAATGGTGGGGCAACACTGTATCAGAACAAGGATGTGAGGACGACGCTTGCACCTTGATGAAACTTCCGCCTGGCGAGTACTTTGGTCCTAGATATGGACAGTTCTCGTGAGCGAGTTCTCCGTAACCATCCTATAACCGACATACAGAGCACGCTCAAGACGTCGATACCGATTGATAAGACTACAAGATTTACGCCCAAACACTCACTAGCAGGGGGGCGCACGATGAGCAGACATGCGTTGGGATGACCAATATATACCTTATGAACGATTACTTGATGGAGAGAGAGAGAGAGAGCTCCTCTTTGGGATTTCTCATTCATAGCGAAAAAGTGCTGGGCCATGGAACTTCTGGGACGGCCTCGGATTGGAGTTACGTTGCGAAATTTTGTCCATGGAATGGAAAGGTCAGGGTATTTTGTGGGTTTTCAATTTTTCCCGCACATGGGAAAAAGTTGGAGTTGGATTATTGTCAAGCCATTTTCGGCTTGTTTGTGTTTTTTGGAACATGTGCGTGTCATTTTTGACCGGCCATGTGCCACGGAGATTTGTGTCGTCAAGGGATCTGAAATCTGAGGCAAGGTTTATACCCCCTTGTTTCCGTTATCGCCCATTTCCTCTTCTTTATCGCAGTACATATACATCTTCCTATATACACGTTATCACAGAATCTCGAAATCAAGATTAATTTGAGACTGAAAACCAAGCTCTGGATGCTGTGAGAGGCAGGATGTACGCCCGCCATGTTCATGTTTTGCCTTGTCAAGAGCGTGTACCGCCTTGATTACTAGGACGCTCATTATTACTCCACATGAATGAACTTGATGTATTTGGAAGCTCAACGTCGTGGAACCCTTCACGATGAATCCGATATTGAAGCTATATAAATAAAATAATAAACATGGGTATAAAACTTCTCAATTCATGAAATTCGTTCAAAAATCCATCATAAATGCAACTCGTATCGAGCTATTCCCACGCCCACAGCCCCTTGCTTATATAAAATTCCGTGTTCGCAGCGGGGACATGGCCGACTGATTTAGCCTTTCTGCTCCAACCTTGCTTCCGCCCGCGACGGGACTCTTCGCACTGAGCGGGCTAAGCTCCGCAATGCCGTTGTTCGATTCAGAGGAACCAATCTCAACCGGCTCCATCATCTCCAATGTTGGGAGTTGCGGCGGCAGTTGGGAGATGGACGAGTCATTTGACCTCTTGGAGTGTAGTCGTATTTGCTCATCGCTCCCACTCAGACTCTCCTCGTAGATGGGGCTGTGAATGGGTGTGGAGGCTCCATCGCGGTTCATGTTCACGCGGCCACGCATCCAATCCCCTGCTTTCGATCCCAGGTCGCGCATGCTAGCCCGGCTGTCCTGGCTGCGAAGCTTCCTCAAGCTACGTCTCCAGGTCAAAGGGGAAGCAATCGTGGCCGAGGGGGCCCAGATGCCTGACCCCGTAGCTGTCTTCCGCCGTGAAGAAGGCGTTGGAAAGGAACCAGCTTCCCGCATTTTCTTGGCGAAGAGCTCACATTGTGAAGCCATATTCGGATGCTCCACAATCTCTTCGATAGTTATTCGTACTCTCTCAAGTCCTAAGATCTTGAGCCTAGGTAGCTCTCGATTGAAATTTTCCGCGAAGAAGTATGCCGGAAGCAGAGACCCCCACAGATCGTAAAAATTAGCCCTGTGGATTTGCGCCTGTGGCACTCCCAGCGGGATGGGGTTCAAAATGTCAGTCCAAGCGGAGTTGATGACTGCTTGGATAATGTTCCTCTGCTCGTTCGTTAATAAATCTGCCAAAGGCGGCTTGTCTTCGTCAACTTCTGGTCCTACGAGAGGCACTTGAGGGTTGAGCTGTTCGATATCTGTAGCCGAGGGGAGTAGTGGCTGATTGATGCTGTCGTAGCCAGTAAACATTTCCACAGCTCCAATAAGCAGTTGCATAGTGTTCTCAACAAACGCGCTTGGAATTCGGCCTTCTGAGTAGCTGATCTCCAGATCCACTTTTCCAGGGCCATCCAGCTTTGAGCAGACGAACAGATCCGGGATATCCTTCGCTAACGGCTCAACGAATTGGTAGGTGAATGTTGTGTTTCCCATGTTTAGTGTCGTACTACCATCGACCGGCACTTGTGATTTGTGGTGGACAATCGTGCTGAATCGTGTCCAATATGACCAATTGGTGCAATTCTGGACAAGCTCAAGGAAGCCTGCAGCTTCGAAAGGCCGACCTGATGCTCTTTGATTGTGCAAGAATTGCATGAGCTCGAACGGAGTGCTATGCTTGGGAGGAAACCCCACGCGGACTGGAATTATATTTGCCAAGGGTCCTACGAGTGACGTGACATCAACATGATCAGGAAGCGTTATGCTGTACGCGTGTACAAGCTCGCCAAAAAGGACGTCGCTCGTCCCCGAAAGCGTGGCCAGAACGTTGGACCAGGCAGCCTTCAGAACCGTGTCGAAGGTTACTCCGTTAAGGTGATTGATCTTGATGCTCTCATGAATCGTACGCACGTCATGAGTTGGTCCAGCTGGCTTGGTCGTAGAAACAATTTGAGTCATCTTCGCGGCCTGCAGCTGCTCGTTCCAGTAATCCATGCCTTCCTTGTAGTTTGCTGTTTGCGCCGCTCGCATGTAGTCCAGGAAATTGGATTTTCTCAGAACACCATTGGCGTCGTCGTAAAGTGTTATGAGATCCTGAACAAGGAGAGCCACGGACATCTCATCAACTTGAGCAGAGCTGACACGAATAATGAGCACTCCTTGCTGGCCGGCGTCTAAGAAGGTAAACCGGGTAACAGGTTCACTCAGGCTGAACTCAGAGTTCCGAGTCTGTTGAACAACCTCATCGCTCAGGCTGGAAAGCTGCCACTGTTGACATGTTCGACGTTCAAAAGCAGCTTTAAAAGACTCCAGCAAGACTTGGTAAACGCGACGGTCGTGAATGGCAAACGCAGTACGAAGGATTGGGTGCAGTCTGGTAAGAGCCTCGCAAGCCACTTCCAGTCGCTGGTGTCGTATTGGACCATTAAAGTTGAGAATTAGTGAATGGAGATCCCCCTTGGGCTTATACATCCCAGTTTCTAGACTGCGTATTTGGTGCGCTGAGGCTTCCGCAACGTCCAGAACGTCTTGCCAGTGCACCTTTAGCTGCGGACCGACCACTTCCTTGATAAACCTGTCGTCAAAGCCTGCTACTCTCGTAGCAGGTATAGTAGGCTTGAATTCCCCAGCGCTGCGGGGTTTCGCAAAGGTAGTATCGGATGCGGCCACAGCCTGGCAGATTTCTGTCAATGTAGCTCCTTGAAGAACATCTCTTAACGAGACTTTGTACCCAGCTTGGCGGCAGGCAATCACAAGCTTTGCTGCCAAGTACTTGTCGCCGCCTACGCCGAAGAAGCTGCTGGTACCACTGATTTGTAGAGGTGCCAGCCCTATAACTCCTGCCCATATGCGTCTCATCAATTCCTCTCCTTGTGTCATAGGCAATGGTTTCTCAGGGTGGAGGAGTGTAGTCGGGTTTGGTACTGTTGACAGATCCATAAGTTGGGCATATGTTAGACCCGAAATCATCTTCTGCAGTTTGCGTTTGTTGACCTTGAGCGAAGTTGAGATTGGGAAGTGCTTCAGAGGGACAAATGCCGGAGGTATGTGGTGCATCGGCACTCTCTTGTTTCGTTCCTGGATGCCAGCCAGTGCCGCCTCGACCCGCTTCTTCGATAAGAAAGCCGTCTCTTTCATCACCAGACTAATTTCCTCGAAGCTGTTAGGATCTTGAAAAAGCTGCTCGCCCAACTCAAGGAAGGCCACTAGAGTGGGAATTGAGTCGCTAGTTGTGACCAAATCCACCGCAACGTCAATGCCGCGTCCAATGCATCGTCGAATACATTGTTCAACATTTGTTACAACGACCGGAGACCCTCCAACCTCAATCTCGTCACGCATACTGGACAAGAACTGGAGGTTCCCGTTCTCTAGATAGCGCACGCGATGGCCCGTCTTCAGATAGCGACCTTTCGGCTGTCCTGTAGTTCCTTTGATTGGAGTGCTGACAACAGGTGGAATTCCGGGATAAAACTTCTGAGGGGTTATAACTGGGCTGTCAATACCCAACTCTCCCGTAGCTCCCACTGGCATTAGTTTCTTCGAATCGTTCGGGTTGAGCACCCAAAATCGTCCCAAAAGTGGCGGTGGAATAATGTTCGAGATCTTCGATGTACCCACCTCTGCAACTGATATACCTAGTGGGCATACATCTGGGGCACCATAAGCCATCAACACTGTCCTGCTTCCGAGCCAAGGTCCGTAAGTGTCCTCATCAAGACTCCTTGTACGGAAGCAAAGTGTTTTCAGTGTTGGGACGGTGACAGGATCGATCCGTCGAGCTAGAACTGAGGTCATATAGGACCAAGTCACCTGCATTCTAGCGATTGACCCTCCAACATCCTGTATCCTCTCGTTCGCATGTGGAATGCATACACATCCGCCGTGGAACAATGTGCCCAGGATTTCCACGAGCGCGATATCCACGCTAAAAGCTGAGAGCTGGAAGACTCGACTGGTATGGTCGATGCGGAGAACAGGGCCCTGGGCTGCGAATGCGGAGCACAATGAAGTATGGGTGAAGAAGATGCTCCGGGGCGCATTCGTCTTCATTTTGCCTGGGGTAAAGAAGACGCAGGCAGCATGGTCCGGAGTAGATTCCGATGCGAAGACTGTATTCAGTGAAGAAGGCTTGGCTGAGAAAAAAATCTCGTTCAGAAGAGCAGGGTTAATGACCTTGACGCTGGGATCCGTCCAAGAATCTTCGGTGGACACCACGATTTGAGAGTTCAGATACTTGATTGTGGACTCGATCACTGGTCTGTCCTGCGGATCGAGGCTGATGAAGCACCCACCTGCTTCCAACACCGCTAGCATGGCAATGGGGGACCATTTGCTCTTTGCAAGCACAAGTGGGACTGTAACCCCCGGCTTCACGCCGTGGCTGACCAGATAAGTGGCCAACCTTGCTACAAACGATTCCATCTGCCGATAGGTCACGCTTCCCTCCCATGCAACAATAGCTGGGGCATCCGGCTGAGTCATGACATGTCGTAGTATTTGCTTGTTTAAGCGAGCAGTCAACTTCTCCCCTTTCTGGGTAGAGTCCCAGTCACACATAAGTAATTGTGCATAGTCTCGCTCGGTGAATAAATCTAGAGAGCAAACCGCATCATTCTCGGAAGCAGCGATAATGGTCCGCAGAGCTTGCTCAAAGGTGTTGATAGTGTTGTGTGCTTGAGTGAATGACAGATGGCGAAAGCTGACGTTAACATGAAGATGGTCAGACTTGAACATAACGGACAGTGAGAGCTCGCAGTCAGATGTTCTCGCTGAAGTGACGAGAGATGGTTCGAATGCCGTTGGGAGTTCCATGTTCTCATCGTCTAGAGCCGAATCGTGGAACGAGAGGCAGGTATTAAAGATTTCATCAATCCTAAGACCAAGAGCATGATGAATCTCGGGTATGGTAAGAAACTGGTGCTGCATAGCTGTAGCAGAATGTTCCACCAGGCCATGCAAGGCTTGTGTGATTGTAGTCTGTTGTGACAAGTCAACATAACATGGCAGAATATTCGCGAAACTGCCGACACCTCGGCCCATCGAGGATGATTTGTCGCCAACTCGGCCCGTCAGCTGATATCCGAAGCTTACACGATCAATACTCGTGAAAGCGCGAAGAACGAGTGCCCAAGCAAGTCGCACAAGAATGGAAGGCTCTATTTGCCTGCTACGACAGTAATTGTCAATCTCCTCGCGAGTAATTTCGATTTCATAGGAGCGTGATTGAAGATGCTCTTGCGGTTGCAAGGTCAGACGAGGAAACATGCAAGGCTTTGCATGGGCTAAATTTGCTTTCCAAACACTGAGCCCTTTTGATTTGTCTCGTGTCGAAGTATGGCGCAAGAAAGCGGGTATGGCCGAGCGATCGATTGGAGGCATCTCGCCGGAATACGCTTGTCTCAGCTCGTGAATAAGGTTATGTATGCTTATCGGCTATGGAATTTGTTAGATTGAGCAATCATCGAGAGGAAAATCCGTGCAGGGCAACGGTAAGTAGAGGGCAGAATATGGGGTAAATAACATGCGCTGGTGGAAGATTACGGCAGCTTATGGTAGTTGGACTTACATCGCAGATTGCTTGGCTTGCGTCAAGCCGCACAAAGGTCCTATTTGCTGTGGTACATACGGAAAGTCTATGTCGTGGTTGAGCAGGTAATGTTCTCAGAGATGGAAGCGATGCCAATGTTTCTTCGGGGTTGACGTCGTCTATGAACAACATAGCTGGTGATATCTTATTGAGGATAACCTGGTCAAACAAGCTGTTGTCGGAAATACTATCAATAAAGACGCTCCGGAGTGAAGGATGCGAAGCCACGAGCTTCTCCCACGCGGAGCACAAGCGGGCCTGGTCAAGTAGGGAACCATCACTGGGAGTGAGCTCGTAAATGCTGTGAACATGGTAGCAATCAAGGTCTTGGCCCTGTGCGACAAGTATCTCCTGCTGGGCCGGGTTGACAGGATAGAGGGTTTCGATATCGTTGACACTATCGAGACCGAGCCGTGCCAGTCGTTCCGTGGTCAATTTTGCCATGCCGCTGTAGGACGCTTTGAGCAGTGGCGCGTCAGATAGCGTCAGCTCGGGCTCCATAACCCTGAGCCTCCCTATGCCTTCAAGAATTACATGCTCAAATCGTTGCATCCACGAGCAAATACGATCATGGTGTCGCGAGTGTTTGTTGTACAGGGCTTCGACACGAGAGCCTGAGTCATCCAGAACAACGGAGACTTCGAAGAGGGCGATTCGGCCAACGCTTGGTCCAACGTCGGATATTAGCGAGCTCACCTCTCGTCCAGGTGCAGTAGCTGGCTCGAGCACCCCGCCCTTTCGATGAATCCTTTGCAAATTATCAACACAATTGAACATGAGCTCAACAGGAACGTTAGTGGCGGGATTAGCCGACGCGGAGAACTCCGTCGCGAAGAATGGTATGCCATGATGAGGGATTGCCTTTCGTGTATCCTTGACTACTTTGAGTAAATGTATAAAGTCGGAGTTTGCATCGGCATCGACATTCATGGGACATAACGACGTGAACCAACCAACAGTTTCCTGAATGTTGTAAACCGAGTCTGGAAAAGCGCGGCCTTCTTCCTGCTTCCAAATAGTGGGCGCTGCACGGTCAGGGAAGGTAAGGCAGAAGGACTGCAGCAAAGCAGCGAGGATCATATCTCCCGAGTCGGCTCGAAGGACACTGGCGCAAGTCTTTTGCATCATATCGGTAACGTCGGGGTTGAGCAAGAATGTCAAATGGTCAGCGTCGCCATAGCAATTTGGATACTGAGCTAGATCCCAATAATCCCGATTCGCTGGAGTAACGTTAAACGGAAGCGCCAAGTCTGGCAGGTTCTTCCCACTCGTCTTGTGGTTTTGGTAATCTATCCAGTGAGGGAAAGGCATTGAGCCTTCCGAAAGAAGAGTACCGGTCTCGAGTAGTTCGGATAGATCATGCAATATGATGCGCCACGATACTAAATCCACAACGAGGTGGTGGCCCACGAGATACAACAACTGGCGGCCGTCCCTCGCGCGAATATGCTGGACAGAGAACACAGGACCATGCATAACGTTGATGGCAGCCTCAGCTTGCTCCATTGCAGCAAGTATTTCCCCATCGTTCTCAGCACAACAATGACCGAAACTGTATGAAGTCCGGGCTTGTGGGGCGATGAACTGGGCCCAACCACGCCGGGTCAGTCGAAAGCGGGCCCGAAGCATGGAGTGACGGGCCGCAAGGGCCTCAATAGCGGCCTCCACTTCGGCCAGTGCAATGCCGAGGCCACGGACCTCAAGTAGTATGCTCTGAGTGAACCGGAAATCCCGGCGATTGACTGCGTTCGCTTCGATTCTGCCGCTTATTGATGTGCGAAAGTAAAGCTGCTGCATAGCGGACAACGGGAAGAATTCGGAAGCCCCAATGTCATCGTCAAATGAAGAGTTTTCCGATCGGCTATCGTGGTCTACTTCATCGTCTCTCCAGACGGAAGCCAGCTCCTCCGGCCATGATGACTTCGGCCGCGGCGGGAGGTTCAACGGCTCCGGCTGCAATTTTTCGATGGATTCCTTTCGAATACGTTGATGATCTCGAAACTGCCAAGTCATAATGCGCTGTTCAGCTTCTTCGTCAAGGCCATGCGCCCATTCCAACAGGGTCGCAATGTCCACAAACCCGTCGTTATCTTTCGGTACGGCCAACAGCACAATCCAGACATGAGGGCGTGGAACCTCTGCGGGCCAATCCTGCGCAGCCTCACGATGAATTTGCACCTGCTCCCGGCAAGCTTCGTCATCGGATTCCGGTGGCAAGGAAACCTCAGTGGCAGTGGGCGATGGTGTTTGCTGCTGAGAGATGAAAGCAATGAGTTGGCCTCTAAACGGACCGCTCTGAGGGGTGATTCGACAAGGATCACCCGACTTCAGGAATGGGAAAGGTATCGATTCGTCATCGTTTGGGTTATTATCACGAAGCGCGATGTTAAAGTCGGTGCTGGCACTGGAGGGTGTCTGGGCCTCGAAGCTAATCATTGAACTATCCTCGGAGCTAACATCTCGACGAAGGCGAGCAGTGAAGATGTCGTCAGGACTAGTACTGTCATCGGAGAGCCTGTTCATAGCAGCTGGGATGCGAGTAGGGATGAGAGGAGGAGGAACAAAAGGGTGAGGTGGCAGGGATGAGGAAGCTGCAGGGAGCTGATGGTTATGAAGAGTTGAAGGAGCGGCGATCGGCCTGAAGTCCCCCAGGATGTCACCAGGATTGCGGCGTCGCGGAATGATGATGGTGCCGTTGTGCATCTTGTGGAGGTGGCAGTGATAATCATCCCTGTCGATTTTGTTCTCGTCGTGGTCACTGTCTTCATCATCGGAATCGGCCATTCCAGCCGCCACCGCGGCAGCTATCGAGGCATCATCGTCCGCTCCCAGGTCCAGCCATGAGTCGACGATGGGGAGTTCTTGGGGCGTCGCATGGAGCGACCGGCTTACGGCCGACGAAGGGACGGTACGGCGCCCGCCGCTCGAGGTGTCGCGAGAAATATCAGTGTTGATCTTGGGCCGTCGTGAATCAGTAGCACGAGTACGAATGTCAGCCTCCATGGCGACGGCGGAGGAGTTGCGGGGCGGGACAAAGCAGCGGGGGCTCGGAATCCGCTGGCTTCGACTTTGAAGGGGTGATGCTCATCTAGTAAGAGATTGAGAGCTTGAGAACGGAGGCGGCGAAAGGGGTCTTGCCTATGAAATGGTTGGATGGAGTGATTGGGGGCGAATGAGACGGGTGACTTTGTTGGCAGATGCAGGACGAACTAGACGTAGCACGATTCCAACGCCGAAATCGAGGCCACAGGCTGGCTCACGAATTGTGGTGCGCACGAACACCCCAGCAGAGCAATGTAAGGTATTATTATGGTGGGCTAGTAGAAAAATGCAACGCTGCTCGCTACTAGCACCAAAGGGAGTACGGTACACCGGGTTCGCGGTAAGGGGTGTTGGAGAACAGCGGTGCTCGATGAACAACGTGACGAGGCTCTCCAGGCGAGGACTGGTGGGAGGGGTATCACAAAGTCTAGCGGATGGATCAGAGGCTGACCCAAATCATCATCACTCATCAAATGCGTTGCAGCTGCCGGTAAGGTTGATTATAGGCCGGTGATTCGTCATGCTCGTCGCATCGATGTAGTCAGTATGGCAGGTGGCTGCAGCCCCCGAGAGCAGTGCGGGCCGATGTACTGGTGGATTGAGGAGATTTCTTTGTGAGAGCACACACCGAATGGCAGCGTGTCGAAAGAGGCGAAGCAAGCAGAAAGTGGCAGTCAGTCTCCGATCCGACTGGTTCTACACACTTGACAAAGGCCTGGAAGCGGGCCGGATGGTGAGAGGAGGAAATGAGAGTGATGAAAAGATAAGGGAGGACAAATCGAGGGTATGGAAGAAGCAGGTGTCGGTGCCAACAAAGGATCTGAGCGAGGGCAGTGGAGGGACATAGCCGGAGAGGAGCGCTGCAACATGTGCCGCTGGGGCAATGAAGTGTCCCGGAAGATGGGTTGAGGTTGCACCAGACCCGCTTGGCAGGGCTACCGTAAGGTAGGTGGGCTCAAGCATGGGGCCAAGAGGTCGTAAGGCCGAGGCAGGAAAGGGTAACAATGTGAGCGAGTTGCAGATTATGCCCCTCCCCTTCCCTCCCCTGCGGTGCGGGTGGGCTAGGCTTTGCCAACCAACAGCAGCATCCAAAGCGCCATTCTCTCGAGTTGGGCGGCTAAGTTGATTTGAGGGCAGCTTGCGGGTTGGCCCCATTCCGTGTCCCCGGGAGGAGAGGGGAGATCAGCCAAGGGGGAGGGGGGTCGATTCAAATACATAAGGTATGGCAAAGCAAGGTGAGACAAGGCAAGGTAAAGTCGAGCGACACGGGACCACAGAGACACAGGCCGCATCCCATCCATCCTAGCTGAAGAGTGGATAAGAAGGTTAGTAGTGAAATACTAGACGCACATCGTCAGGTTCCAGTTGCTGAACGTGGAACTCTCCGCCGTTCCCTCACGGGCATGACATGACGTACGTACGCGCCCGCGGGGACTACCGTTACCCCTCGAGGAAGCGCACAACACAAGCCCTTGCGCCATGCCGAGGGCCTAGCAGAGCTGGTTGGTCGGCTTGTGCTGGCAATATCTCGCGACCACAGCCGGTCGTGGGCACAGCTCCGCCGTGGTGTCGATGGCTGGCAGGTCCAGACAAGGGCACTAGGCTGACTTGACAGATTGGGAGCGACCTAGTGACGGTAAGGTAGGCTAAGGATGGACCAGGGCAAGGTAGGTAGGTAGAGGCAAGGACTAGGGCCGGGGCCGGGGCCGGGGTGGGCTGGCGCCTGGATCGTGTTTGGCGGGATGGCGCGAAGCAACGAACAGACGGGGGGAAATGGGGGAGAGGAGAGAGATCTGCGCAGGCCTCGCGAAGCCACGTTGGTGGCTGTTTGTTGACCAGGCGCTCCCGTTCTGGTGTTTGGAAATCGTCATCATTGTTTTTTGTCGATAGCTCGGCCGGGGCATTGGGGCTAGGGCGAAGACGGTGCAAAGTGTGCGCAATGTAGTCGAAGGAAGAACGGGCATGGGATGCAGAATTTAAGGTCTCTCTCCCCCACCCCGATGGTGAGAATGGTCCTTTTCGTCAACGGCCCGCCCTGTACAGCGGATTACGACCTGAGCCATGCATCCAAGATACCTAACTTACGGTATCCGCTTGCGACGGTGGTCCGCCTGTCTGCATGTAAGGTACCTTGCCTTGCCCCTACTACAGGTACCTCAACGTAGACGAGACCTTAGGTACCTCCTCCCCTCTGCCATGAGTTCCTGCTCGCCTTATCAGGACATGTGCACCTCGTCTCCTGCTACCTACCTTGCATGCCTGTTTCTGGTTAGCTGCCCAGTACCCAGCACCTCGTATGTGTCGTTGTGCCTGAGGAGCAGCAGGAGCCCTCCGCCCCGCAGTCTCCCATCTGCATGTGGCAGCCTGCAGGTGCGTGCTGGAGACGGAGCGGAATTGCACTTGCACTGCAGCAACAAGTAAAATGAACGAGCCCCAAAACCCCCCAGGACCCCTGCCAAACAACCACCTGCACACAACACTGCATGCATCCTGTCCTTTCCTGCCCTGCCAACCTGCCCTGCCCTGCGGTAGTTACGGTTCTGCATACAGTACAAGCGATGCGCTCCATTCCATGCCCACACACTCTCTCTCTCTCACACACCTAGGTACACGGTATGTCTTCTGTTCCCAACGCTCACTCCCTCGCTCGTTCATCATTCATGCTTGCAAACCCCCGGGTTACTGGTTACTCACGCCAGCGATCTACCCCAGGTACAGTAACTTAGCTACTATAACTGACTAACTGCCCTAGTTGCCAGCTACCTACCTAATTATAGAGACTCCAATCGCGGATCTTTCCACGCTTCACCGTCCTGGGCTTGGCCCGACCTAGCTAAGGCAAGGTAGGCATTGTGAACCAACGTGGGGACCCACGTCCCATGTCCAAGCGCCCTGCCACGCATTTCAAGCTTCGAGATTAGACCCTGCAAAGCACAGGTGAGCAATGACGTGGGATCACTCCATCATCCATCCATCAAGACGTCACTTAGCTATGGCCATGTAGGATCATGTTCGTGTTGACCAGAGAAACATTGCCAGCCGCCCTCACTGCGGCCAACGACGTCTGGCAAAACTGCCATTTCGCTTTTTTATGCTTCATTGTCGTGTCCTTCGACAATGCTGCGCACGGGCTGGCAAGCCTTCAGTTTCAACTCCCGCGTCAACAAAACAAGGAGGCATGGCCGGGTTGATTCGACCGCCTGCATTCGAGGTTACATCCCTCATGGACAAGCCTCAGTCCGGCTCCGGAAGCCATCCGACATCATATCCACTTATTGGCTCTATGCAACAGCACCCTGAAGTCGCGTGCGGTTCTGCTGCCGAACATTGGCTATTTTTACAAACATCTCCCATGACGAAACATGCAAACTCATCCAGCCCACCTCTTTACATGAGTCAGAACGATATCGGCACGTGTCGTTTATGTTGGTGCATTGACTTTCTGACACATGCCGGTACTCAACCTCACCATATCTAAATCCTCACTCATCCATTTGAATTGACGCAATTGATGCCTTCGGGCAAGGCTGCTGCATCCGTCTATAAGCATGCAACACGATCCGAAACCGAGCTGCGTTCCAGCATCCTGGTCCAGTTTGAAGAGGAATGCGTCTGTTCTGTGACGAATAGGCATTGCTTCAGGCCTATTCGATGACTGCCGAACGGCCTGTGCCGCTCGCGTGAGCTACGTCCCCCCTGGCCGGGATCGACAACCGTAGTGCCTATTTTGAAGGATCAATTGATCAATGTTTGGCCGGGACCTGGGAAAGCATGCCTGAGCCACCATCACACTGGCTAGAAACTCTCATGTATGAAGGATCCTTGGCTTCAGGGTGTTCGTTTTGATGTTCGCAACAACCACGTCCATTTCTGCGCACAATCTCGGAAAGCTCGGTAACTACAGACAAAGCTAGCCTGCCCTTTGTGATCCCCTCACGTTCTCAGGATGTAATCCCTGTGGCTCGCCATCCTTGTCGGGCCGGCTCGGTCGGCGAATTTCTTCTCTATCCTTGCCTGGCATCAATGCTCTTAACCTAATGTTGTGTGGCAGCAGGATTCAGCGGCTTTGTCATAAAGCTTGATCTTCCCGCGCAATTTCGAGCAGGGTTTGCATCCCGAGCAACCGCGTCGCCTCGAAACAAGTCAGACCATTTTGACTGACCGAACAAGTGACACCAATCGTGATCACAGATCCAGGGGTGAGATGACGCCGTCGATATCCGTGGCCAGCCCTTGACTAGGTTTTCCCCAGACCTTCCCACGATCGGAGATAGAAAGAGGGAAAAATCTCGATCCAAACCAGCGCTTCATGGCCCCTAGTTGAACGTGTAGCGGTGATGACTGCTTCGAAGCTCAAGCCGAGAATCCCACGACCCTCTTCCAGCTGAGATGATTCAGGCGTGGCTTTCTGGAGGATTTTGTTGTTGTAGCTTCGCCATTGGTGTTACGAAGCTGACTGTTACGTTCTAAACGGCCCCCAACCCTTCTCATGTTCCGAAGGAGCCAATCGCGTACGCATCAGCGTCTATGACATAGCCCTATGACCTGCTGATTCCCGTGGTGTGAGTCTTCTTCTGTGCTTCGTTGACGCGCGTTCCTATCAGCCGCCATTGGGGCGCTTCCGCCTCGGGCTCTACGCAGTCTGTACAACGCTGGCGTAATGCTTTTCTACTAGACTTGGGGGTTTTCCTGTGCTTGCTCAGTGATTGATGTGGAAGGCATAAGCATACGCCTCCTTGTGCCCCCCTCGCTGATTCAATGCCAGGTAGCATACGCCAGAACGGGGCTTTGTGTTGCATTTTTGGATCCTTTCCTTGGTGGTGACACTTGTCCATAGCCTATATCGATACCTCGCTCAGAACTCCCATTTAGGAAGGGCAACGCCGCAGCAAGGTCGTGCATCATGACAGAGTTGGGCCGACGAGAATTACAACAGGCGACTCTAGCGCAGACACTACTATGGCACTTTGAGTAGAACTCATGCCTCTCCCCGCTCTAACCAAAACAACAGCGGGCAGCTAGGTGAATAAAACAATGCCCTAGAGTATGCAATCCGTGTCTCTTTGATAGCCCGTTGCCTTGTAATCTACACGTCAAATATTGACAAAGTAATCCCTCCGCCCTTCCCCCGCCCCTTTCCCTCCCATACCCGACGGGAAAACCCCTCCCCATTCCCAAACGAACAGACAGCGTACATGGTACATTATGGCATACCTCTTCATCGTTTGATATCCGCCTTTCAGCCCATTCGTGAGACCTAGGACGACGCATTTCCGGAGCGAGCATGCGATCCCATCCATCCCAGGTTTTCCCCCTCCCCCCGCCGTCCCCTTCCTCAAACATCGAACACGGACTTTCGGTGCTTGTTTATGCCTTGGTTCCAGCCAGAAGTTCTGCTCCGTAGTCATCGTCGTCGTCTGGGTCCTCGATGCTGGTTCTGCTCTTGGCCTCCTTGACCTCTACCGGGTGTCCCTCTAGCTTCTCGTCCACTGCACCTGTGGCAGGCACCACAACATCATTCCTTGGTCCTAAGTCGTCGTCGTCATCATCGTTACTATGTGGATTGCGGTCCTTCTTTGCCCCGAACGGCCACAGCCCACTGAGGGTCCTCGTGTTCTCCTTGGCCGGGTTCACCGCCAGAGGTTTCAACACAACGTTGTCCCCGGCGTTGTCTCCAGTCTTGTCCCCTTCGGCCATGGCAAAGTCTCCAAACTCGTCATCGTCGTCCTCCGAGTCGCCCCCGTCTTTGCTCAAGACACCTCTCCACCATGCACCTCTGTTGTCACCGCGCGAACCATCATCGTCGTCATCCACATCAACATCATCATCATCCGCATCAGCGAAGGGGTCTAGCGCATCATCGTCGGCGTCATCATTGTGCAGGTTTGCCGAAGAGGCTTGTGACGACTGGTTGTTCTTCTGATGCATTGCCAGTCGGGCCGCGAGCTGCAATCTGGCCCTCGAGGGTGGAATATTCAGAGGTGGAGGGGGCGGCGGCGGTGGTGGTATTGATGGCGGCGCCAATGATCCGCCAGGATTGTTCAGCGAGTCGGTGTATGAACGGAACTGATATGTGGTCATCAGCAAATAAAACTCAACGTTGACAGTAAGCCGGCGAAACAACAAAAGAAACAAAATGCAATGGCCAGTGGCTCGGTATTCCAGACGCCTCGTCGCTGCATCCAGGTGAGGTCCCTTGATTTCCATTTCCTACATCGCCATACATGCCATCTGTACCCCCTATACACCTTGTCCGTCACTCATCATACATGAAGTCCCGACATGCCACGACCTCAAGGCTGAGGATTGGCCCACTCCCAAATACATATGCCCACGAATGTTGATACAATCCATCTGATACAAATCTCCAGGTAGAGAACTCAAGTAGCCCCCTAATACTGACTTTCTCAGACTGCTCCTGCTACCAGGAGGGCTGCCAAGAGTCGTGTTCTTGTTTCCCGGCCAAGCCAGAACCTTGCGATTGCTCTGGCTGTTCCTATAGGTGGTTCGACCCGGCCAAATATTCCTCCATATGCTCGTCGTCTTCCTCCTCACGACGCCATAATTCATCTCGATAGCCTGTTATCTGAGCGCTATTACCCGAGGAATGCGGCGCAGGAGCCATGTATGTCTCCATGTCCGTATCCGGCTCCAGCGAATCCTCGTGGATCAATTCTGGCGACCTCATGATAATGTCCTCCGGGGAGTCTGCAAGACCACTGGCCTCGAAAAAACCTTTGCCGCGGCCTCTAAGAAAATGATCACTTACCTCAGAGTTGACATCTTCCTCATCATTATCGCCATCTTCGTCTTCTTCGTCACTACTGCTTCCGAACCCAGACATCAAAGTTCCTCCGCTGATGGCGAAGGGGCCGACTCCGTTGCCTCCGTTCTCGTTCAGTTCGATACCACCGTTCAAACCTGCATCTGAAAGTGCGCTCGAAACACCGACACTCTGGTTTCCACTTCCACTTCCAAGCCCAGAAAGCCCGACACCACCCAAGCCTTGTCCACTTATGCTGCCTCTGTGGCCTAGCGCGACTTCAGGACGGACGCCGCCAAGGATCGCGTTATCTCTCTCGCGTGTCTCTGCGAGAGCGCCCTCAACGTAATTGATCCAATCCTGGCTCATCACCCTATCCAGAACCGTCTCAGACAAGAGCTCGGGCGGGTTGCGCTCGGTGAACTTGACGACTTCCTCGGCAATGAGTGTGAGGTGGCCCATGTAACCCATGCGGGTCTTCGTCTTGGCTTGTGACTCGTCACTTGCCTTCTGCCCGTTGATGATGGCAGTAGTCACATCAGCTGCTTCAAATAGCGAGACAGCGAGCGTGGGGTTGTAGCCACGGTCCATTGGACCATTGAAGACTTGCTGTACAATATCATAGACTACATTATGGAGGAAATTGTTCCATGGGTAAGCGAAGAAGAAGGACTAGAGAGATTAGCGTAAGAATTTGGGTGTCTGCTTGAGGTCATACCAAAATAGTCGGCACAACGCGATGCTCCACAAACTGCATTTTCAGATAGTCACCCACGACAGGTTCAACGGGAGCAGGATCGTCTTCCTTCTGAGACTCTCCAGCGGGAGGGTGGAGAACTGTAGTCGCGAGTACTGACTCTCCGATCGATGATTGTGAAGTCGGGAGCGTCTCAGCAGGAGTCTCCACGGGTGTTTGCATCAATTCACCTCCCTTGGAACCCTCAGGAGATGGCGGTGCGGCGAAGAGAGGTGCAGGTTTGTCTTCAGGATGAGGCGATAAGGCACGACCCGACTCGGAACCGACCGCTTCAGCGGCAGTAGCCACATCCAAAGCAGCAGGTTTATTTCCGCTCGGAGAAAGGGGGGCTGGGATGGCTGAGGAGCCCGCGTGCGCGTCGGATGTGGCACCTCCAACAGCAGGGACGGTAGTATCAGCTTCATCCTTTGCCGTTGTACTTAACTCGCTTGATTGAACAGCAGGAGACTTGGAACCGTCCTGGTCCTGTGGAGTTGTTTTGGGCTTAGTCGGCGATAAGGGAGGTACAACAAGATCTGGCTCCTCAAATCGCTGTTCGTGGATTTTGTCTTCGGTTGTCGCGAGCCTGGGAGAGCTGAGCGGCTCATCCACAAACTCATCGTCATCCTTCTCTAAGAAGGAGGCCAGTGGCGCCGCTGGTATGTCCTCTTCCGCTTTGACAAACTCGTGAGAGGTATCCTCGCTCATCTCCTTGCTCGGTTCGACTTCTTCAAAGCCATCGTCATCGGCATTGGTGACCTCGAGGCGACGGTTGTCGTCCTGTGTCTGTTGAGAGGCGCGCATAGTGAGATCCTCGCCCTGTCCCTCACCCTCTTTCTGCGGACCAAGCTTGCCCTCAGTGCGGAGCTGAGTTCGGTGAGCATCGCGAATGGCTATTAGCTGCTCCGAACCAACCTCATTGAGAAGCCCCATGTTGCTGCAATGCAGGAGTTCGGCCATGAGTTCACACGTCTTGAAACGGTCGAAACCAAGCGGTTGAAGCTTATCTCCGAACGTTGATGCCAGGCTCGCCTTTTGGGTAGGCGCGTCCATGATGAAGCTCATGAATTTGGGTACATTTTGAGCGAAGAGCCGCAGTAGTGTGCCAAGGTAGATTGGGTCGCGACTGGACGGCACTGCATTTGATTCGGTGCCGACGTCCGGGTCATAATCGGAGTTGTTCTTTCTAATGACTTCGATGATGATGCCTACACCGACGGTGAGAGGATTACCTCCACCAAGCATATAACTAATGAGTTGCTCGACGCAGGGTTTTGAAACAAGCTGACGAGTGAGCTCGTTGGGGCCGATGCATTGCTGCTCGTTCTGAGAGGCATTGGCGGAAATGGTAATGATGGCCTTGATAAATTCTCCAGCGGCGGTTTGCATGACCCAACTATTCTCGGGACTGAGGCAGGCCAAAAGCGAAGGAATGATGTCTTTCGAGTAAAGCCACTAAATTCATGATTCAGTTAGTTGATGTAACAACGAGCCAAGAAGCTGGATATTGGTTGCGTGGGACGTACCTCAACGACGCCCTGGCCGCCCTCGCTGCGATCGAGAGCAATGATCTTAAGGAGAAGGTCCATGATCATGGGGCACTCAACGTGCTTGAGCAGGTTCGGAACAGCATCAGGGAGGCCGCGCAGCAGCTTCATCATGTCCTCCGTCTTCTTCTCGAAAAGCGACTCGTTGACCTTTGTAAAATAACTGGCCTGCAGAGGGTCCAAAGGAGCGGGGCGAGAGAGGAACCCCCAGAAGTTGCGAACGAGGTCACGGTTCTCCGTGAGTGCCTCGTAGATGGACCATGTGTCGGAGCTTAGCACCTCGCAAGCCACGAAGGCATAGCGATTGCGCTTCTTTTCTTGCTCATCGTCGTCGTTGGCGTCGGTGTCGCTGGCGCGCGAGGCGCCGGGGCGGGAGAAGGGCAGCAAGCGGTTCCGGGCCTTCAATTCATCGTCGGCAATCTCGTCGGGGGTGGCGACCACCTCGAGCTTGGGAGCGACGACATAGTCGAGCAGCTTCTTGAGGACCTTGTCCTCGCGCAGGTACTCGATGAGCTTGGTGTTGTGCTGCTTGAGCTCTTGGATCAGATCGCTCTCATCCAGCAACTCCTCCAAGGTGAAGTCGGGCTTGTCGAGGATGGTATCGATGGTGGAGATGTTGGCATAGCCACCAAATCTCCAAAACATGGTGGCAGGCTAGGTCACAGCGCCGGCCGGGGAGGAGGACCGGCGGGGAAGGCGGCGGCAGGAAGCGAAAGTGGCGATGCGAGTAGGGTCGAGGTTCATGTACCGAGCTGTAGAGGGCGCGGTCAATGTCGAGATAGTCAAAGGTGCGATCCGCAGGCGGGGAACACGAGGTGGGAGGAGCAGAGAGGCTCCATGCGATGGCTTATGTGAGGTAACGGGATAAGGCAAGGATGGGGATGGGATAGGAGACCTCGGCGGGTGGGGGGTCACAAGGACGGACGGAGGGTAGGGCAGGGCACTTGCGACGGCGCGGACGATGGGCGGTCAGGGGAGGATGGACGAACCCTTGTTCTATATCATTCCTGGGGACACGGCGCCGACGGCAAAAGGAGGGTATCGCGGTGGGCAGAAGCGTGGCCGGCAGCGGGTTTGAATGATGTCGTCGTCAATGGCTGTAGGTGGGAGAAAGTTGTGCGGGAGGGAATGGAAAGCGTTAGGTACATGAGTGGACAGTACCTGGGATACACGCGACGCTAGGCGGGATACTCGTGAAGACGAGCAATCGTGCCACGCGGACAAGTACCTCGCCGTACCGTGTGCCTCGCCTTGCCTCGCCTCGCCTTGCCGCCAACGCCCTGTCAATCGCACGGTCCACCAGTACCAGCCTTGTTCAAGGCCCGTCACCTGTATCGGTACCCGTAGTGTAGCCTGTAGGCAGTGATGTCAGCCGCCGGGCTCTGATGGCTGGCTACCCTAATGGAGGGGAGAGACAGAAAGGTAACTAGACCGCCTCCATTCAGGTCCGATGAACTGTGGCCCTTGCAGGAATAACATGCCCATTATGTGCCGATGATTGATTATGTGCTACTGGCACTACCCGTTGCCGAAGACCTGCGCTTCCATGTCCTTCTCTGGCGTCTCTCCTCAGTGTACAGCACTGTTCCCGGCCTACGAAATTTTGCCTCGAGTACTTTGCCGTGTCACACGGCAGGCAGGGTACCTGATAAGGAAGTGGATTAAAAAAGTCCGACAAGAACGATAACGCCTTGGTTTTGCTTACCTTAGTTCTTCACAATTTGATTGCGAACACGAATAGCCAGGTAGCGTCAAGTCTGTTGCCATAGTTGACATGGGAATCACCGGACTGGGAGAATGTCGGGTTCCGCCTACCTACCTTAGTTTACCTCCCTTGGGGATGTGTCCTGGTGGTGATAACTCACCAGTGGAAAATGGACGCGTAAAGGTCCATCGGTACCTTTGCCGCTGGCTCGTGCCGGCCACTTTCGCGGTACCTTTCTAGAAGCGGTAAGTCAGTTGGGCGCAGGCGATGGTGCCCAATCAAGCAGTTTCTGAAGCATCATCTTCAACCGAACCGGCTATGCACAATCATATCCTGATTTGGGCACATGCACCCAACTCTGCTTCCTGGCAACTCGGTTAGCAGCTGGCCATCTTGTTGCCGTCTTCTGTTCTGGAGGAATCGAGGAATCCATTTTCTCTCATTTGGGCAAGAAAAAGAAAAGTGACACCTGATCAACGCACCACAATATTGTGATTGCCTTCATCAAAAAGCTCATGCATGCATTCGGCCAGTCCCTCGATGGAGTCCCGGGCCCTTCAACCGCCTATGCTATCTCGGACTAATCTCATCTTCCCTCCCTCACACCACATCCGCATGGTGAGACAATGCGGTTCCAGGAGTAATCCTGGGATGCCACGTTTTTCGTGCTGCCGCTTGGACCCTGATCCAGATTCTGGGCCCCCTTCCCTCAGAAGCCGCATCACCATCAGCATCCGAGATGATATGCAATTCACCATCAGCAGCAGCATTAGCTCATCATCAACACTAGCATCGCGTGACCCGACCTGTAAGCACGACTCGCTGCAAGATGCTAGTACGAATCTCACCGCCACACGTGTTCGAGCGGCCTAGTGGCCTAGTGGGCTCTGAATTGCTGGAAGCGAGCCAGCTCAATGTGCATTTTAGACTATGACCTACTTCGTCTTGTTAGGGTTGCCCCCACTATATCAATGACAAAACATCAACCTCGTAATCTGGGGTAATTTTGCTTCGAGTGATCCTGGGTCGGGAAGGAGACATAACTTCATGCCATTCCAAGCGATGGCTGCATGGGCCGTCCTCTCTGTTCAAAGGCTGACAGGCATATACTCCCAAGTCGCTCAATTTGGGCCTTCCGGTGAGAGCCAGTACCGGCCGGATATTTGCAGGACGGCCCTTCAGGAACGGCACTAACCTACCTCACATAAAACACAGCCACTTGAATAAGGTACTGGCCTTCCCTCACATCTGTACTTCAGACGGTGCCAAACTAGGGAGGGAGTATCTCATCACATGACCGTTCTGGAACGACTTCGGTTGCTTTATAGTGAGAATACGATTGAGTCAAAAATCTTTCACTTCGTATCTTGGCTGTTTGATCATTCATGGCAAGATCCTTGGCTACTAATACTGTCATATATCCTGTTCCACATTATCATCTGTGCACTAATCTGACGCTCCCTATGCGAATTCGTCTTCAGCCTTGCTGTGCTGCCTCACTTCCTGTCCTCTTTGATCAAGTCCGCAGCCTTCTCGGCTACAGCGTACACCGTAGTCACAATGTTACCAAGAGGCTCAAGGGGTACAACGCTGGCATCGACGATTCTTAGGCCTTTCGTGCCATAGACGCACAGACGCTCGTCCACCACCCCACCCAGCTCCTTGGGCAGCATGGCACATGAGCTGGTGGGGTGGAAAACACTAATCTGACGTTGGCGAACAACCTCGCGCGCATTCTCCAGTGAATCGGCCTTAACCAGCGGTTGACGCGCTCCGTCAGCCTTGAAGATCCCGTTCAGTGGCTCACTCTTGACCAATCTCTCCACAAACTGCACACCGTGCGCAAGCAGCTCCAAGTCAACGGGGTTGGCGTTGTATTTTGGGTCCCATGTTGGCTTGACGTTGATATTGCTGGACGTAATGTGGCAACTCCCGCGCGAGAAGGGGTGGTTTAGCATCGTCATGACAGTCATATAGTTCTCGGGCAGCGAAGGAATAAGGTACTCAGCCATGCTCGCCGGTTGGTCCTTGATAGTAATCTGAGAGGGGAAGAGAAGGTGTTGGAAGACTGGCTCGTCTTCCGTCAGTATAGTCTCCCGCAACAGCTCAGTCTCCCGCTCGGTTGCTGGCAGCTTTTGCGAAGTTTCGACCTTGGGCAACGCCTCGTTCAAGATGCTCTCCTTCACCTCTCTGGAAACCACTCCGTTGCCATCGGTGAGCGGTGTATAAGCACTTGAGATGGTGCTCTGACCCATAGGCCCATCGCGAGTGGCCGTGTACTGCCCGATAAGGGCATTCATCACGTTGGGGTCGCGTAGCACATCGCCGGAGGGCACCTTGTCGTTGACCTCGAAACTCTGGCACACAATTGGATGGTCTTGCAAGTGCTCGCCGACATTAGGGTTATCGACCAGCACCGGAATATCGAGGCTTTCGAGCAGCGCCCTCCCGCCAATGCCCGAAACCTCCAGGAGCTGAGGAGACTGTAGTGTGCCCGCCGCCAGAATAACCTCACGGCTGGCTCTGAAGGTCTTCTCCGAGCCATCCTTGTCTCTGGTGGAAATGCCAATTGCGACCACGTCACCCGAATCCTGCTTCTCCAGCAGAATCTTGGTCACCAAAGTGTCTGTCAGCACAGCCAAGTTCTGTCGCTGCAAGACCTCGGCGCCAAGGTAAGCAGTCTGCGAGAAGCTCCTCGTCTTCGTAGTGGGATCAATGGTTGCTCCGTTTTGGAAAGCTCCCATGGCCTTGCCAGTCCTTGGATCAGCGGTCATTTTGAGCCCGAACTTGGCAAATGCAGCCATCCACGCTGTATTGACAGAGCTGAAACCTTCACCAAAGGATACTTGGACAGGCCCATCACCCATCAGAGACTCATCATGATACGTCATTCCGCAGATGTCTCGCGTTGACGCATTGGGGTCGTGGACCGTGCCAGACTTGCGGAAGTATGGAGCCAGACTATCATAATCCCATCCCTTGTTACCCAGCTTGGCCCAACTGTCAATGTTGTGGCGCGATGGGTAAAGGGCCAACATGAAGTTGATCGCAGAGGAGCCCCCCAGACATTTTCCTCGGGCCTGATTGACCTGACGATTGCTCAAAGTGGGCTGGTCATTGGTTAGCAACAGCTCGAGTTTCGGCTCGGGAATCGTACCTGTGGAGGCGAGATGAAGTTCCAATCGTACTCGTCCTTGCCATAAGTGGCGGCCGTCAAACCAGGGGTTAGCACCAAGGGGTCACTTCCCCGATCGCCACCGGCCTCAACGACCAAAACCCGAACGTCCCCGTCCTCACTCAACCTGGAGGCAAGGACTAGACCAGCAGTACCGCCGCCTGCAATAATGTAATCGAACGGCGACTCAAGATCTTGGGCAGCCATGTTATTTACTAACTCCTCGGTTTGGAGGGAAAAACCAACGAGTTGATACAGTATAACAGGCAGCTACAGCGAAGAGGAGAAGAGAGCAGAAGGGCGCACACTTCACTTTATCAACATCTTGCGAGCGTGCCCCTCACACTATCACCCATGACCATCACCCATGCGCGCATTCAAGCCGACTAGCGATCTAGCTACTGATGTTCTGTAATGGCGTAAGCCCATGGCTGCTGAAACCCTCCTGTTGGTGCTGGGATCATTGGCCAAGAAGAAGGTGGACCAATTCCCAGCATACAGATGAGCGACTATGGGACCTCGACGGACTTGCCCAACGGGAATCTACCGGGCGGCTCCATCCCAAGAAGGATTCACGTATTTTGCCCGTGGGGGAGCAAATCTCCTATTTCCTGCAGACCCTGTTGGTCCACTAATACTGAGACCCCAGGAGATGGTCTTAAGACTCGCGATCTACGAGCGAACGAGACAGGCAGGGGAAAGCCGCTGTCAAACCTATTGGGTAAAGCATGTGCATATCTTGGCTTGTAAAATAACCGCATGTGTTTGGTTGATTCGGCGAACGACCGTCGCCTACTCATGGATGAGGCGTTTTGAACGATGTTACCCAGCCTGGCGTATCCTCTATTACGGCCAATCTGTTACGGCGTGATGTGGCACAAACGGCCACTGTGTATATATGGTTCCCCAATGGACTTAGCATGGTTCATCTCTGCTAGTGTCACCACCTCCACTGGAGCCGTTGAAAACGGAGTCACAGGGCTCAAAACATACGAATGGAGAGAGCATGAACGATCGCCGAAAGCCCTTTAACAACAACCCCAAGACTTCATTCATATATACTATGGTAATGGGCCTGGAACGACGCCTTTGGGGAATGGATGCCGCTTTCAGAAGTCGGGGGTCAGTGCCCTAGCTCTTAGGCTGTGTTTAGCCCCTGTGGCAAGCCCCTCTGATTGACGTTTGCATGTGCTGCTCAGTCTGACAGGGAGCAAGGAGCCATTGGGGCCTTGCAAGAATCCACTTCACACAATCGAACTAGTCTAACTGACAGCGCCTGTGGAATCTCACAGTCCGTGCCCACTTCCCACGTAACATGGATGGTGACAGGCCAGGTATCTTTGGAGCCAAATGCAAAGCAGTGTGGGTCGATGTCTATCGAACCTTTCCTGATCTGTTCGGCCCATCGCCAGCTCTGCCGACCGTCTCCGATGCCCCTATAGTATTCTGGCAGACGGACGGCTAGACATAAGGGGAGTAGCTAGTCAGCAATATGAACGCAACCCTCGGAGCAGTCACACCAAGAGTAAGTTGCTAGGCTCCTGGGGTCTGTTTATTTTCCTCAGGCCTTTCCCCGCAAGCTATAATCGGAAAACTGTGGGTTTGTTTGTAACATCTAGGCCACACTAATTAACTCAATTGGTGCCTTGGGTATTTACCTACGACAACCGTGGCTCGTCACATGCCACTCTATCAACGCAGGCACATAATAACGTTGTGGTCTATGCTCCAAGGTTAATTGTTACGACAAAGTACTAATGCAGGGAAAGCTATGAAATGACTGTTCCTTGGCTACCTCTTATCGAATAAAGTGTATATATAATAGATGTTCTCCCTAATATACGGAATCATATGCTCCACAAGCCTTTATGCTTACTTGATCTAACTGATCTTATACTTTCTCGGAGAGAAAGAAGCATTCGAAAGGACCGAGGTAAAGATATTCCTGCTAGAGGCTAACACGAGCGGAAGTGGGTTGGTGTGTAAGCCCGCTGCGTCTGTAAGCTTGACTCACCTCCCTGTCGCCGGAGACTACCTACTGTGGTTGTGGGTCCGCATAGCTCGCCTGCGCTTCCCACGACGGCGATCTCAAGATTGATTTGCCGGTAATCCAAATACTGCCTTTTCCGCTGCCTTGATAACAGTACCGCAAAGGCCCTTGAGCGACATCTTGGCTATATGTCTCGTTGGCTCCCTCATGAGCCATCAAATGTGCTCATCACGTGCCTTGTTTTCCATGTGCCTGATCGAGGCCCCCTTAGTGTGCAGAAAGCGGGTGGCTGCACCGTTGACGGCTGCGGGTAAGGTCTTCGGGCTCGGGAAACATCCAGCCATACGGTATATGTCAATGCGCTCCAAGGGTTGAGCCAGAGCTATCACGCCATTCGATGTCCCCTACATCTGCAGGGACAGGTGATAGCCGTTGTCGTTACTTCCCCTAATTAGTGCGTACTCTAATAAAGGTTGACCGGATACGGGCCGCGCCGCACCTCCCTGCCCGCCCCCCGGCCGCTCGGGCTTGTTCCATTGTTACTCCTAGTAGCATGGGTCACGATTCGCACGGTTGAGCTTTACAAATCCTGGACTGGATATTTGTTACCAGTGTCCTCCCCCGCTGCCAGGCAAGGAGTCTTAGCTTGTCCCCTTGCCATACGAGCCAGGGCCGCCAAGCACCGGCCGTCCCGATGTCCAGGCGCATCGCAAGCTGTCGGGTTACAAGAGATCTCCAACTTTCGTTTTCATCCTACAAGGGCCATCCATGGTTTGACAGGAGTTTGCTACGGGGGGGCACCATTGGCATTTAGCACGGGGAGAAGATCTTCGTGCAGAGCCTAATCTCATCGTCGGGCGAATTTGTGTTATGGAGACATAACCAAAATTCCCGAAATTACCTGTCCGGTCGACAGGGAGCCTGAACTGGAGTCAGGCAGAAAGTTCTTGCTGGAGTACATCTTCAAGATAAAGTCCTTCTTGGCTTCATAAATATCTGCTGTGCAGTGCTTTTCTTGGTTTCTTTGGTGCCCTTCCTTTCTCACCGACTTTCGGTCAACAGTAAATTCGCTGCCACCATGGACTTCCCAACAGAGGTGACGTGGAACGAGATGCCGACGTTGCCCATCGTCCAGGCGCACTTCATTGTCGTCTGCGTCGTTGTGGCCATCGCACTCATAGCCGTGGGCCTACGAGTGATGATTCGCATTACGAGGCATGCCAATTTCTGGTGGGATGACTGGTTATGCTTTGCGGCCGTGGTAGGTTGCCTGTAGTATTTCCCAAGCACCGGTTTGCTGACTTTTTGTATGCAGCCCCAAGGTATCGCGATGCTGGTTATACAGGGTCTATACACGAAATTGGGAGTGGGCTACGACTTTCCGGAGACGATCCTGAACATGCCTTTAATTCTCAGGGTTAGTACTTGTTTTGAAGCTGGACCGGCCTGCCGGTAGAGACTGACAAGCTTCGCAGCTCCTATTCGCTTACGAGTTTATTTACTCTATGTGTGTTTCTACGCTGAAGCTTTCCATGCTATTTTTCTATCTACGAGTCTTTGTCACCCCTGGTTTCCGCAAGATAACCAAGCTAACGATGGGCTTTGTTCTTTTGTGGTCCTCGGGAAATATACTGCAAATCTTCCTAATCTGCCGCCCCCTAAGAAAGAAGTACGACCCGGTTTCGCCTGGTGTTTGCGGGGATCAGGTTGCAAGTTTTATTGCCATTGGTGCTTTCAATGCCGTTACGGACGTCCTCGTCCTAGCTTTGCCCCTGAAGACTGTCTGGAGTTTACAGATGAAGGCTCTTGCAAAAATTGGTATCACATGCGTCTTCGCGCTTGGCCTAAGGTAAGCATGGGTGTTTACCATTCATCGTTTTTTTGTGTTTGATTGCTAACGATCTATTAGTGTGTCTATTATTGCCCTCGTCCGCATCGAATCCATAACGCGACTAGATCTCAATAACCTGACTGGTTCCATGGTTGACGCCGTCTTCTGGTCCGCTTTCGAAGTAAACCTCGCAATCATTTGTGTTTCACTGCCCATGCTGGGCCCTCTCTGGTCGAGCTGTACGGTCCGTTTCAAGAGTCAACCGCAGCCTTCAGGGCCATCTGCCGGGTCCTTCAGCCAGGGTCCCAAGGCCTTCAACCGATTGCATGACAGCCACGAGATGGACACAATATATGGAAGGAACGAGGAGACACCTTATTCGAGTGAAATTCACAAGACTTCAGCAGGCGTCAGAGAGGACCGGGGTAGCTTGAGTGGGAGCGAGACAGCATTGGCTCCGGAGCCAATGCCGAGCTCAAAGGCGCTGGGGTCGAGTCATAACCGGCACATTGCATAGATGCGACATTGATAACTATGAACAAATATGAGAAGAAACTTAATAAATAAAATAACTAGAGCAAAAATTACAACAGAACACATATTCGGCACGATCTATACACCAACTTGAAGACATCCACCAGTAAGTCATCGTCAAATTAGCAGCATATGAAAAATTCTATGGTAAGACAGAAACAGAAAGGAACAGGATCAATCTGAGCCGAAGCAAGGCAGCTGTTACGAAAAATAATATACCGACCTTCCGAAACCAATGGACGAACTTCACGCCCCGTTATAGGCGAGCAGGTTCGGGCTGCCAGCACCACCATTCACGACAACGTTCTTGGTACCGAGCTTCTTTATGCGATCAGTCACCTGTCCTGGAGACTTCAGCCCTTCTTTGACCATGAGGTAGACGGCCAAGCCCGCGACGTGGGGGCACGCCATGCTGGTGCCCGTGAGGCTAGCTGTAGACTTGGCATTGTCAATCCAGGTGCTCAAAATATCCACACCTGGCGCAAAGATGTCGACGACGCTGCCATAGTTGGAAAACCCCGGCTTGTTATTGGAGGAATCGATGGCGCCTACGGTCAAGGCATTAGGGGCGGACGCCGGGGAGTAGGAGTTCGCATCGGCGTACGAGTTGCCGGCTGCCACCACGGTCAGGATGCCTTTGCGGTAGGCGGCCTCGACGGCGGCATTGAAGGCATCAGAGCGGCCGCCTCCGAGCGACATGGAAATGACGGCCTTGGCGGCGCGACCGGGCGTGTTGGTGATGTTCGAAACGGCCCACTCGTAGCCATCCATGACGATATCCGTAGAAGACTACAAGGCACTGCTTAGCGGGGATTCCAAATTGCAGTTAGTTCACGAATTTGTAGGAGAGCTTACTGAGCCAGTGTCAAAGACCTTGACAGCCATGATGTTGGCCTTCTTGGCCACGCCGTAGGCCCTACTGGCGACGGTGCCGGCGCAGTGGGTGCCGTGGCCCATCGAGTCGACGAACTTGGACCCCCGGCAGGCGTTGTAGCCGAGGTACGCACGACCCTCGAACTCGGTGTGGCCTACGTAGACGCCCGTGTCCACGACGTAGACCCAGGCACCCTTGCCAGCGGTGCTGTCGTAGTGGTAGTCTCCGTACCCGGGCTCGGTATGGGAGATGGAGCTTAGGCCCCACGGGGCATCGTCCTGGGTGACGGCATCGTAGAGTTCAATCTTGCGGACCGGCTCGACGGCGGCGACCTGCATGGTTTCTTGAACATCAGTCTCGAAACATTCTTCACAGTGGCCGGGCCGCGCGGGAATGTGGTACCTCGTCGCTCTTCACAATCTCGGCGACCGTCGCGGCGTCAAACTCGCCCGAGTAGCCCTTGAAGCTGTCCGTCCAGACCTTGTCGACGCCCTGCTCGTCGCGGCGGTGCAGGCTGCGCGCGTGGACGCTACGGGCCCAGGAGACGTGCGCGTCGACCTGGGGCGCCATGACGCCGGGCTTGAGGGTGACGATGAATTTGCCGGGCACGATGTCCGTTTGGTTCAGGGGCAGCGTGGGGAGGCAGAGGGCGGCGGGGAGGGCCGCCGCAAGGAGAATCGTGGCTCGCATCTTTGGATGATGGTAGACTCTTAGAGTATATTGCTAACGAGGTCGAGTGATGTCGAATGCGATTGATCTGTTGATTTCAATATGTTCGAAGCAGACATTCAGGGTCCTTTTATATGCCTAGCACCGCGATCCTCTTGACCACCTCCAGGTCTCTTTCGAAGCCGAGGTGGCCTTCAGCTTCATCTTTCATCCTCTCCAGTGTTTCGTTGGTGACCTCGGTTCTGGAGCGCCTCCGGCCCTTCTTCCAATCCATGGACTGAGCTGGGTCAGCTCAGGGGTAAACAAAGTCTGCTTGTAATCCTTCCCCACAATACCTTGCAGGACAGCGGTTGACACGGTTCCCTACAATGAAGCGGATTGTGGCGTTGTTCATCGTCAGAATTGGTGGCAATGCATCTCTCGCAAGGTTACACCGTCCAGTACAGAAAAAGTCCATGTCTCTTGCTTGTGACAGAGAGGTAGCAACGTGGGTGCCATACTGAAGGATGTGAAGGGTTCGAACGCCTGAGCTTGGCTACTGCATAGGTAGACCGGAAGCCTCTGCTGCAATTTTGGCAGTACTGTGGTATCACAATGCCATTAGGTGGAGATTACATTCAATGTAGGCATGGATTCTTGTGGTGGCCAGGATATTTCGTCTCAGAGCTTGAGGATTATATGTCACTGTTCAATGTAGTCTCATGGCTGTCGTTCTGAACAGGAGAATCACAGTAATCAATAATGCGTCACCTAGCACTTCCTTCACTCAAGAGAAAAGGCAACAAACCCACGAGATGCTAGGTTAACTCGTCCCAGCAGAAAGCCTGCCTACCACGACTGTACAACGGTGAATGCAGCCTTGATGTCGTGCATCCACACACACACATGCCGATGTGTCAGCCTCTTAATCTTCAGCCAAACGCCCATCTCATCAAATGGAAATCTATTATCCATGTTTGGTATGCCCATTTGGACAGAGTAGCTGGCGGCATATCGGGCTCCTGGATAATTTGAGAGGTTATGGCATCCCAGTCCAATAAAAACCAAGGTGTTGCGAAGTGTGCGCCTGATTTCGCTCCGCAGCACATGTCTTGGCTTGAGTGCCTCTCCGAGAGTCCTCATCAAATCGGGCGCCATGGCCGATGCTGAGTTTACGAGACACAAACGTATGGACCGGCTCTTGCCACTTACACTTGCAGTCATCATAATGAAATGTCACGAGATGGTCATTGCTCTTCTTAAGACATATATTCGACGTCAGCTGGGTTATTCTCGGCCCTAGTACTATTACACCATGTTCATAACAAGCAAGCCCTTGTCAAGCTCGGCACTGACGCCCTTGATATCGGCAATGTCGGCGAGCACACTTCCCCTCCACCACCTATACCATTCAGCTACCTCCCCAAAGTCCACCTCATCTGACTGCAGCCACTGCTGCAGCAGGCCGTTCCACATTGGGAACATGTCCTGCACCAGGACCTCGGCAACAATAGTGTCTCCGAGAATCTGCTTCCACTTCAGTATACCATACAATATGGGCAACGTCGGCTCTTGGTCGGCCGGGTCGACGCGGAACTTGGTCCGCAGATAGCGGCCCATGGAGGGCAGGACGTGAGACATGATCAGGGGACGCCACTGTTCGCCAAGGATCTCCTTCCATTGCGCAAGCCCTGGTACCACGCCTCGCTCGAATTCCCAGACATCGATAAGTTGCCTAAATTTGCGCCTGACGTCCGCCACCAGCCCTGTACCCTTGGGGTCGAGGTGGTATGGAGGCAGATACTGAAGCCAAGGGAACAACCAAGTATGTGGGAGGTGGTGGTCGCGTCGTTTCTTCTTGGGATTCCAGTCCGACAACGCAGTTTCCAGCCTGCGCGCTATATTGTCGACAAACTGGGCGCGAATGAACGGTGGCAGCAGATCGTTCCAGTTCTCCATGATACTAAGCACAGGTGTCGGGTCCGTTGGGTCCCAAGCGCGAACAGCGGCCAGAACCTGAGGTAGCCAGTTCTTGTACATCATGCTCTCGTAAGGTGTTGTGGCTTTGTGGTGTCTTCGGTAAACATCATCTGCATGTGTGGCGGAGGAGTTCCATTTGTCCACAGCGCGCGCCTCGTTGCCAGACTTCATGAGCAGGCCAGCCATGCCCGTCAGATCAATCGCGAAGCGGCTAGGGTCGGTTAGGGGGTCCCAGTCTGGGTCACGGAGGAAGGGGTGGATGGCTGCCACTGCAATGTCGGCAACTTCGGAGGTGGCCGAACCAAGCTCGAGGGCCTGCTTCAGACAAGCGACCACAGAGTTCCACTCTGAGGCTGAAGCGAGTTGACCGCTCACCAAATCCGAAAAGGCTTTCAATCTTGCGAAGTCTGAACGCATATCCTCAACCTCTTGTTCCCTCTCCCTTAGTTCCAAGTCGAGCCAGGCTTTTCTGTCCTCCAAATTCCTCCATTCTTCCGAGAACGCAAGCAGGTCAGCATGTGCCCTCTTTACAAGCTTCCTCGCTTCTATGACCTCTGTCGATTCGGGTACTCCAGAAGTTGGAGTCATGATGCCGCTCGTGGAAGTCAGCACTTTGTTTCCAGGACCAGTCATATCCAGAATAGGGGCGAAGGCATCAGGAATGTGTAGACCGGGTGCTGCTGCTTTCAACTCCTCGGCCGTCAAGTATTTCGTCTTCTGTCTGCGAGGCGTACTTCCAGCGCTATTGAAAGCAGAGCCCAGTGTCTTTTGCTTGGCCTTCCTTCGTCTCTTCTTCTCTTCTTCATCCGAGTCCACGACTGTTTCGCCGCGCAGCTTAGCTTGTCGTTTCTCCTCTTGTCGCTCCTGCTCAGACTTCTCCTTCACTGCTCCTAGACCGACACCTTGCGGGCGCAAGTTTGCTTCAATTATGATGTTTCGACCCTGGCCCTCCTTTCCTAGACCAGTGCCTTCGACGTAGCCCATCTTGGCCATCATGCGGGCGCCAAATGATTTGGCGTTGACTTTGCCCTTTGCGCTGAAGGCGCTAGGCTGGGGTTTGTTGCGTGGGGCGGGCGACTGTCCGCCATTGACAGGTTCTTTGAGGACAGGCTCAGTTTCCGAGGATGGAACAAAGCCTCGTCCCAGAGCACTCTTCCCGTCGAATCGGTTTCTGAAGGCCTTGGTGGCAGGCTGTCCTGTTTTCGACGCTGCCGGTTGTGTCTTGCCGTTGGCGGTCCAGCCGAGCCCACTGCTTGCGCCTGAGAAGCCAAGGCCAACGCCTTTAGCACCACCCTCCTCGTCTTCATCCTCATCATCGTCCTCGTCCCCCTGGGTATCAGTCATTCGTCCAAAGCCTAGAACTGGTCTGTCGTCCTTATCGGACTCCTCTTCCTTGGCACCATCCTCTGCGGCCTTGGAAGTAGTTACAAAGCTCATGCCTTTACTCCTCAGCGTCTTGCGCTTCCAACTCTTGCCAGGGCCGTCATCCTCACTGTCGGACGCAAAGATTCCCAGGGCCGCCTTCTCCTTATTGTTTCCCCCTATGCGACGTCGCTTGCGTGGATTGAAGTCGCCAAAGTCGTCATCGTCGGCATTTATACCCGGCGCGCGAAAGTCATCGTCAGATTCGGAAGCCGAAGAAGAGTAGTCGGCGGCGGTAGCCTTGGTAAGGCGCGAGGGATCAAAACCGGCGCGCGATGACCCATCCATGGCCTTGAGAGACAGTTCCCCAGCTCCACGTGCTCGCGCAATACCGCTAGCGCAGTGGCCACAGTTACGAATGTCGAAGTGCGAAATTTGTCGGTGGATGGCGCATAACCAGGCTTAGGTTGTGGGAAATGTTTCCAGGCACGCGCAGTTTGGCCGTTACTGCGAAGTTGCTGTTGCCCACCGCACAGCTTAGTGCTGTGCAGGCCCACAAAGGTACCTCGACTTGTCGTCATCCCTTATCTTATCGCCACGTGATAGTTGTTGGCATGGCGTCAGTACCAACCTTGGAATATAGAGTCCATCGATTAATGCCCCAAAACACAACCGAAGAACATTCCATCTCATTTCAAAGAAAATCCCGAGGAAGGAGAAAAAGTTTCCCCAGAGACAGCATGTGAGAAGAAAACCATCCATGTCTCCTAAGTTTCCTGTTATGGCAGGGGTAAGCTTATTGGTTCCACCGCGGATAGGCTACTAAGAGCAATGCCTTGCTGGCTACAATTGATCAACAAGAGTTTCGCATAATAATAGATTATAAACCTTTTATTTCTTCACTATTATAGTTATTAATTATTTGTGTTTATTTTATTTAATTTTTAAACCCCCTCCCCCTCCCCCTTTAAAGAACTTGAAAGAGCTTTTTATAAGCAGAATATTTATAAATAATCTATCGCTACTTTTTTGCTACTTCAAGCACTTGATCTCGTATGTTCATGATGCAATATTGAGGAAACTGGTGTCGACCCACTGTACGCTTCTGGCCGCTTTTCCTTCTTGTGATCGTCAGAGCACTCTACAACTGGCGAGTGATCGAGGATTTGGATTGGGAGAGTCGAAGAAGAGCTGAAAGTGCCAAAACCCTGTCTGGGTTATCCGGACCGCATGGGTTGGTAATTGATGACGATTCGGACTCGAAATGGGTCGTTGACGAAGACAACTCAGAGTAGGCAGTTAGGATGGTAGGGTTTTAAGCATTTGGCTCTTCAACACCAGACTCAGGCTGCGAGTAGAACTGGAAGTCACGAAAAGTTCAGGAGCCTCTTTAATCATCAGGGACGCAATACTTATCAAATTCAAGATTACCCTAGCATCGGCATTGTGAAGTTGTGAGGCCAGCCTGATCGAATCGGAGCATGCGATGAGTCAAATGACTCCCTCCTGATGACAAGATAGGGAATAAATTCCGGATCAACGAACTTTGGGAACATTTACCTACAATGGCTGAACCATGATTCGATTGACTATACCTCTGTGTCATTCAGCTACGGTGCTTCTTCGGAGTGGCAGGTCCCCCTACGTCAGATCGAATTCCTTGGGAATGGAAGAATGCTTGGCGAGGCAGAAGCCCAAAAACTTACACTTATCCCACTGAGTCGTAAGAATTGCAGGGCTTCTTAGGCGTCAATGCAAAAAATTCCGGGTAGAACGGCGTAATTAGCCTGGAAAAGTAGAATTTGACCCTAATTTTGTCGTTAGATCTTACGTCCGGCAACATTTCCGAAAGTTGCACTCGAAAATTGAGTAATTAGTGCTGAAGTTAAGTAGTAGCTTGGCTTGGGTCAAGCCACAATAACACCACCTCAACGCGAGAACCCGGGCCAAGCAGGCAACCACTTTTCCTTGAACTCAAAACTCATGGCCACAATCCAGACCCCTTCAGCTTACTTGATTATGGTTCGAGAAAACCCCGCCAAGCAAAGCTGTTGAAGAGAAATACATTAAAGCCACAAGCATCATGCCTCTCTCCTCGTTCTACTACGCAGACTTCCACGACAATGTCTCAACGCCAGAATGAGAACCTTACGCCTTCAAGAGTCATGTCAGATATAATACTCGATAAACATCTCATCCGTATGGTGCGGGGAAAATTTGTCCACGAATCAAACAAAGCGGAAGTGAACCTCCACCGATTGTTGTGTCACGCAAACCTCCTGGACAAGATAACCGAAGTACGAAGAGAAAAGTTGAGGATCTTGTACGAGAAACGCAAGAATGCGTATCTAGAAGATCTTTTTCGACCATCAGAGCCAGTAATTACAACAACTTATGACGAGCTCAGGGAGGGGCAAAAAGAATTGCCGTTGGAATCTGACACCTCGTCCGACTCTTCATCCAATTCTTCATCCGACTCAGATTATGAATCCGACACAGAAGCTGAAGGCCTCGAATATGTGACGATAAATGTCGGAACTGGTGTACTTCAACTCCCAACAAGGCTTGTCCACAATGCTATGGCGGAAATCACCGGGGAACCCACGAGCAGAAAAGGGGAGGACGCACATCTGGATGAAAAGAAGAATGCCGTTTTGATGTACGCAGAAGTTTTCGGCGAGCCACGCGACAAGCTCCCTACGTCTCCAATAACTTCTGCGCCTTCATCACCCCAGCTCCCTCACGAGGATGATGGGGACAAGCCTGGTGGGAATGGGTTCTACTGGCTTAACAATAACGGAACTTCAAATCTAATAGCAAACTATTGCAATCAATGGTTTTGACAATTCTTGATTTTGAGAAGGGCGTCCGGTCAAGAAAAGCAATTCCTTAGGCCGACCTGGGGTCAGCCCAATCTAGAATTCATTTCTTTATGGTCAAATATGATAATACACCGCACTATCAATCTTTTATTGGTGATTGTGACTGAATATGGGCGTATTAACTGTCTTCTGCCTTCCCGATGCCCCGGCACGTGGGCCCCAAACCACTTCAGGAGTCTCAGAAAATGAGCAAAAAGACGATGGCGTGACATGAAGGGTGTAATCGTCAGCTGAGCCATTTCAACAGTGTCATTGAGAAATGTGAGGGCGGAGGTCTAGACCATCAAGGGGTCCAACTGGTAAAGTTTCAACCGTCAACTAGTCTACTCTATATAGGAGGGGGGAGGGGGAGGGAGCGGTTGTCGGTTGCTCTCACGGCTGCGCTAAGGACTGATACCAATCTTGTCGAAACAAGGACAAGCATAACTCTAAGAGACTCTGCTATCACATGCAAGAAACGTTACAATATTTGGCCCAAAAAAAAACAAGTAGACATTACTTAACCCAATACGGACAGCCCAGTCGAGAAACCATGCGGTCTACTGCCTGGCACACTGTCGTAAATTGCAAGAAGCCTCGTTTAGCCGGGCAGATCAGACAATTTTCAAACAGTCTAGGGTGAGTATTTGAGCATTTGTCTTGGTTATGATGCTGTCCTCATTTCCTAACTACCATGAGATTATATCGGTATTCCATTCGAATCCCGGTACTGGCTGACCCACCATCGTAGCTTGCAAGTGAATTACCTTGTCGAGCACACCAAGCTGCACCAAGTTCCAAAGGTGTGGATTTGGGGAGCAAAGATTTACCCCTTAGTATGGGCTTAGGGAAGGTTGATATGGAATCTTTTCGGTCTCGAAGCTGTTTGTTTGCGCCGATGTTGACGCGTTATCGAGCGAAAGTCTCGATCACCTGCGACGTGAGATATGATATCACCCAGCCGCCAAAGCTCCGAGAAAAATGGTTGATCATTTCCGTGAGAAATCGTAAAGATTGAGTCTGGTATTCTTCGAGGCTAAACAATTACTGGAACATTTGATCACTCAGTCTATTATTCTCTCTAGATCAATACCCTCAACACGAGCACCGTAGAATTAGTTTATTTTCCATCCAATCTATTTCATCTTGATTGTTCAATCTTGTATCATTCTTATATTACACTATCACCAATATTAAAGTGTTAATTGTCAATGCGAGAGTCCTTCTTTGCTACCCGTTTTGAGGTCACAACACGCTACGTTATTGAAGTACAGTTTTAATCGACCATCCGCTGCAAAAACAAATTACGACTCAGGAATAGAACCCATCACGGGAGGCAATGGTCCGAAGGATGAAGATAAAGCGTCGCCACTTAGGCAAGCAGTCAAAAATGCCTTGTCATACGCGCTATGTAGGGAACTGTCAGGATGGCCATCGAGGCTTCACGCTTGCGCTAATCAAATCCCTCACTCTGATCCTGGGCTGTGTCGCCACATTCACGTTGATGCTCGCCCTGACAAAGAGGGAATGGAGCTCGTCGTCATGGCCTCGATAATCTCTCCAGCCACATGCCCTGGATAATAGCTCGCAAATGGACTGAGCGTTTCACGGCTGCGGCGATTGCCCTGGCGCCACTCCGCGATAAATTTTCTCATTGTGTTCTCGGTACGAGTCTTGCCGATGTGGCGCTAGAATGGGTCCCAAGATGTCGTGGGCCCCGGCTGCCCAGAGGTGGACGAGTCCTCTTGCTGCAAAGGCAATCATGCCTGGATCCAAGGAAGAGTTCTTCCGCCTGGTCAAGCACCATTGGCTCGCTCGAGACTTCCGAAACCGCAAGTTGGAGCCCTATCTGGCTTGAATTCTCCCGCTAGAAGATTATGAATACTCTCACTGTAATCAAGGATGAACGTTATGGTCCTTTTTGAGTAGTGAGGTTTATAATATCTGTAAGGCCTCGGAAAGCGCCCAGTGATCGCATAATAGAGATTGTTTGCTCTTCAATCTCTTCCACCCATTTGAGGCGCTGTGTCTTTATGCTCGGTAATACCAAACAGTGATTGATAACCCTCTGTTACCGCACTCAGGGTATCGTGCCACACCCACTCAGTCCCGCCCGAGGTCCTGGAAGCTATCCCGGTTCTCGGAAAGCTGTGGCCCCCAGGATTCCAGATAGTGGCGGACTTGCACGTGGAGCACTGGAAGTTCATGCTGACTCCACCAATGAAATGTACTACTAACATTATTAGTCTAAAGCATCGATCTCATGACTTCTAAGACACTATTTGAACTGTTTCCCCCACAGGGCTTGTTCACAGATATGGCGTCTTTGAGTTTTACATGGCGTCATGTCTAAACCTACGTGGCCGCCTCGAATTTCAGCTCTGTTATTTATCAAGCCTTCTATGACTTGCCGTGATTCTCGATGACGAGACTTGATTTTGAGCTCTCTGTGAGACTGTCATCTCCGAGTCTAGTGCGGTTCTGTCCCAGCTTCTAAAGCCGGTGATCACTTCTCGAAAACCACATGATCGAGGAGCCGTGGTTAATGGACGGTCTTCTACCAAATATCTGATTGGAATAATAATGTGGTACAAGCTAGTGTTCCCGCATTATCGAGCTAGAGCTAGCAGAGCAGCCGGCAGGACGTTGAGAAACGGCGAGGCTAGGCTGGAATGTGCCGGCTCTCGCGTCAGCTTATGGCGTACTAGCTTTCACAGCATCCAGGGCCCGTGCTGAGGAGACAGTATGTTCAAGTGGTTCACATCCCATGATTTGTCACAGAAATTCGATTTACGGCTCAAGTAATGCAGATTCCTGGTATTTGCGGCGAATATAAATCACGTATCTCGTTTTGAAATCAACAAGAAGTAAGGGAGCTTACAACAAAGGAAGCGTCAGATGGGCTAGAATCGAAAGTGCTTTGCGCCAAAATTGCGACGATCGTATGGTCATGTTCCCATGCCTATGCTCAGTCACTGATCCATACCATTTGATCCAAATTGGTTTCGTAAATGGCATATCATTGATTCTCTTGATCACGATCAAGCACACTGTCTCGGATCACCTAAGCTAGATATCTTGGCTGAATTCTCGAACCACTGCAACCGACCTCGCAGCTCCAAATTCTGTTGCTTCAGCGCTTCAAGTTTCTCCCCAGCCAGTCGTAGGGTATCACATTTTTTTAGACATAGAAAGTCGTTCATGTGGCGATCGCTGTGGGCGTCCACGTGTGCAAGAGTCTTGTTCAGCCTTTCGAAGTAATAGTTCAACCGACCGCGATAATGCCGTTCAGTTTCGTTGTGATTTGTGCGGGTACTTCTCTTACGCTGTGGATGGGACAAAGCGGGGGTTGTCTCCCGCTTTGTTGGGCCCAAAACATTCCCTGAACGAGGCGATCGGTTGCTGGCTTTGCTTTTTGCTCCTGGCTCAGGTTCACCGGCAGCAGGCGATGTTTTGTTGGACGGAAAAGTAGAACCCGGTGTGGTATTTGTAGGTTGGCAACGCGATTGTGGATGATGATGAACCTCCTTGAAGTCTGATTGAGTGTCCACGATGAGGTCCTGATCGGCGTAGTCTGTACAAATTGACTCCCCCATCTCACTTTGATAAGAGAGCTTTCTTTGGACGTGGGAGTTGTCTGGGGGAGTGTTGGCCACCAACGAAGATGAAGTGCTGTCCATACTTGGTTGAAACGGGCTTTGCCAGTTTTGGGTGCATGCACCCCGTGACATTTCAACGGGTTCTGGCAGCATGAAAACGCCATACTCGGGAGCCCCGTCGCCAGCTAGATAGGAGAGATATGAGAAAACCCCAGACTCGGTGCAGTCTGAACACGGGCAGGGTGAAAGGGCATCACCGGATAGATTCTGCTAATACCAATGATATGTCAGTACCTGAGTGCAGAACAACCAATGCTGGACATCTTAGGCTTACACATAAGGTGCGAGGAATCCAAGATAAGACATCTCCGACCTGCCGGCTTGGCCACTCTGCATAACTGTTGAAGGCCATGATGACGTTCTTCAAAGTGAATGAGCAAGGGAAGTGTTTGAGGCTCGCATTCGAAATAAGACGGACGTAATATAATTTGGGTTCAAGTTCCTGAATTCATGGAAACTCAGGTCGCCAGCATTTATTACCCTCCGTAGCTGGAAGAGGATTACGCAATGAACAAATGGGGCTGGCTCACACTGATTGCTCCGGCCAGCCAGTCAACTTAAGCAACTTGGTTGTTCAACCGTTATCGATGTATCCGATGAGGACTCGGTAGTCTAGACCAAGTTCGACGGGTCTCTAAGAGACACTAGCGCTTGCAAAGCCCAGCTGCTGAGTCCACGTTTTGGCGGGATCGAGATCCAATGGATTGCGCCAATGACAAGAAGCTAGGAAAGGGTATCTAGCGAGCGTTAAGCTCACGCACATGAAAGTCAATGATGAGACCCTGGGACCCGTCGCGTACCTTTCCTTTTTGAGTGGCCACCCATTTGAGAAGGGCGACGACATCCACCCTCGCTAGATTAAGGTTTGAGGTGGCCGGATGGATTTTAACCCGCTCCAACTTGGCTTGATTACTTTCAACGCTCAGCTCCAGCCGCCCATTAGCACACGTTATGGAACCTATTCCTAAAGCAAAGTCAACGTGGTAATAGAGTTGCGCCATGCGCCACCGTGCAAATGGCAGCGGCTTCGGTATTGTGCTTCTACTAGTAAGGGCTTGAATATGTCACACATGGCCCAGGCAAGAGCCTCAGGTCTGGAACCCGTGCAAGGATTTATGATGAGTACTTCAACATGATCAAACCCGGCCAAATTCGCCCAATACGCATATTTCTACGATGTACTAATGTTCGAGGACCAACCGAAAGAGCTAAGTTGGGTCAACAAACCAATAGAAGACGCGAATTCCATATAACCTTGTCTGCTCTTGCTACCCTGGACCTTGTCGTTCCTTCATTCTCGACTGCCTTCGAAGCTATCAGACAGGGCTTTGCGGCTGGCAGCTTAAAATTGGAGACATATAATTATGACAAGATACGGGTAAATCTAAGCACGCTTCCAGAGATGAGAAGGTTTAGGGGGCTTGTCCTCTTGAGCATACTATTGACAACTTTGACAACCTTGGACGCCAATGCATAGACGTCCGAAGCGGATTACCAGAGACCAGGAAGTGAACGGACAGGATAAGAATGATGTCTAGGGAGTTACACATTTGAATGAAAAGCATTGGTAGCCGGGAGAAAGTGCGAGCGTGACGTTGCTGTCACAGGGAATTATAACCTTGGGTATTGCGAAAGAGGCGACAAGAGACGACTTCAGGCCAAAGCGCAGTCTCTTTGGCCCAACCCTCCGTTTCTGCGGCAATGGGAGCTGAGCTTTTTAGGGGTTCTCGGGCATCTGTCAACAACCATCAGGCGGGGGAGCGGAGGGTGATGGTGGGTCCATCTGGTACCGGTACCTGGCCCGAGCTTTATAAGGTGACACGGCCGAACGCAGGGCAAGGTACCTTACACAGTGATTCTAAAGAAGGAACATTTCTTCGGACATAACCGAGGGCTGTTATTATTGAGGATTAAATAGCTTCTTCTTAAAATTTTGCCTCGATAGTCCTCCGCTGGAATGCTGAGAATGGGACCCTGCGACTTAGCGACAGCCATGAAATTTAAAATACGGCACCTCCACGCGACGCTTGGTTGGCTGAGGTAAGGCAAGGTACAAGTTGCCCGGCAGTTTGTTTACATGGGATGAAGGTACCTTGCCCACCGCTTCCCTTTCTGGGGCCCGTGCCGTGTGGCCTTGGCCGAATCAGGTGACATGGTGGGTTTGTTGTTGACTGGACGTCGAATGCGCCCCTCCACCAGGTCGAGGTTCAGATACGCGGGAAAAGTTCCTGGGATTGTATTTCTGCCCGTCCAGACCGAACCGAAAATCAGAAGCATTTCTTACCTGTGCTCAACGTTTTCTTTGCATTTTCAAAGCTTCAAAGCGTCCTTCACTTGCGATATTTGCATGCGAGACCTAGAACCCGACATCGCGCCTGCCATAGACCGCCTCTTGACATTTCCACGAATTGCTCTCCCTTGCGGCGACACAATCCACAAAAACCCACGTCAACACCACCGACGTCACCTTCTCAACCTTCCCACCTGCCTCACCTCGATTGAAGCACCGCATAGCAAGTCTTCTTTCGGAAACTCCAGCGTCCAGTCACTGCCTTTCGTGTCGAGTGCGCCGTCACCCACAGTATGTTGAGTCGCGATTCCACGCCCGCCCGCCGTAGCTCGCCTTGGCCATGGATACGCAGAAATACCCTCGACCGTTGAATAAGCTGATGAATAGGATAGCTCGCATTACAAAGCCCCAGAAGCGTCGTTTCCCCCGTGACCGCTACCCTCGTTCGAGCTCGACAGACTACGATTTTGAATCCACCTCCGCCAGAATGGCTGATCAAGAGGAGGATTTTAGCTCTATCGCGCTTCCCGACCGCTTCACGCACAAGGTATGCGGCTGTCGAACCTGGAGGGGCTCCGCGCAATTTCAGATGCTAATCAATATGTCGCTACTTTGTAGGTCTGGAAAGTAAGGAAAGCAGCATACGAAGAAGCCGCGCAGCAATTCTCCAAGTCCCCCGATGAGTCCGACCCTTGCTTCCGACCATTTCTTCAAGATGCGGGCCTGTGGAAGTCCGCCGTTCTAGACTCCAACGTCGCTGCTCAGCAAGAGGGTGTCATTGCGCTATGTGCGTTTCTCAAGTTTGGTGGACGGGAAGCCTGCTTGCGGACCCGGACCTCGGCCATTACACCTATCGTGGAGAAGTGCTTGTCATCGACGAGAGCTGCCACAAAACAAAATGCAATCGAAGCTCTCTTGCTGTACATCGAGCTCGATGTAGCTGGCCCAGTCATCGAGGAGGTCCTACCGGGACTATCCAACAAAGTCCCCAAGAACGTCGCCGCCACATTGAACTCATTGACTCAAATAGTGCACAACTATGGCTGTAAAGTTGTCGACCCGAAACCTATCCTGAAGGCTCTACCAAAGGTGTTTGGCGCGGCGGACAAGAACGTCCGCGCTGAAGCCACCAATCTCACGGTGGAGCTCTACAGATGGCTGCGTGAAGCCATGAAGCCTATGTTCTGGGGAGAGCTCAAGCCAACACAGCAAACCGACCTGGAGGCGCAGTTTGAGAAAGTCAAGGCCGATGCACCACCAAAGCAAGAGCGTTTGCTTAGGTCACAACAAGAAGCGATGGAATCTGCTGCCGCTGCCGGCGAGGATGGCGAAGAACCAGAGGACGAGGGGGCAGAAGAACCCGGCGAGATGGACGTGTTTGACCTTGCGGAACCCGAGGACGTGTTTAAGAAAATCGTCCCAAATTTCCACGAACTTCTAGCCTCCTCGAAATGGAAAGACCGCAAGGAAGCCGTCGACAGCCTGCACCAAGCACTGAGCGTTCCCCGCATCAAAGATGGCGACTTCAACGAAATCAACCGTGGATTGGCTAAATGCATGAAGGACGCCAACGTTGCCGTCGTGACACAGGCTGCTTTGTGTATTGAAGCACTGGCTAAGGGACTTCGTGCCAACTACGCCAAGTATCGTACCATTGTCATGCAGCCGATCATGGACAGATTAAAGGAGAAGAAAGCTACCGTTGCCGATGCCCTAGGAGCGGCTTTGGATGGAGTTTTCGGCGCTACTAATTTGACGGAATGCATGGAGGACATCACAACCTATCTCAGCAACAAGAACCCTCAGGTCAAGGAAGGGACGATGAAGTTTCTGATCCGCTGCCTACGAACGACTCGCGATGTTCCCAGCAAGCCTGAGATAGCGTCAATTTGTGAGTCGGGCAAGAAACTTCTTTCAGAGTCCAGTCCTGTTTTGCGAGATGGCGGTGCTGAGATCCTGGGCACTGTCATGAAAATAATCGGTGAACGGGCTATGACACCCCATCTGGATGGCTTGGATGACATCCGCAAAACCAAGGTCAAAGAGTACTTCGAAACAGCTGAAGTCAAAGCCAAGGAGAAACCTAAGCCAGCACCGGCACCGCCTAAACCCGCAGCTGCTGGCCCCAAAAAGCTCGTTGGTGGGAAGAAGCCTGCTCCTAAAAAGGCTGCACCCGCTGCATCAACTCCGTCTCCGGCTCCCGAGTCGGCGCCTCTGGCCCCGCAGCCAACATCCAAGCCTGGAGCAAAACTCGGAATGCCCAAGTCTTCAGGCATGGGAGGACTCAAAGCACCTCAAAAACGAACGCTGGCGGCACCGGGCACTGCGTCACCGCGTCGCCCAGCTGGAGGTCCTGTCATGCCTGCCGATGATGATGAGCCTGCGCCGCCTCCTCAGCCTCGTCTTGGGCTGTCGCGAGGCCTTGCTGGGAGGTCATTGGCGAAGCCTGCAGCAGCAGCACCTCAAATGCCACCGGAATCACCTCCACCGTCAAGTGGGCTCACGGCTGTGGAGCGTGCTGAACTAGAAGAGCTACGCGCGGCTAATGAGCGACTTCTGCGCCAAGTGGATGATATGAGGCAGGAGCGGAGCAAGTTTATGTCCGAGATTGAGGAGTTGAAGAACCAAAATGCAGGTCTGATAGAGGACCATACCCGCGACGTCCTCAGCATCAAAGCCAAGGAAACGCAGCTGGTTCGCGCGCGTAGTGACGCCGAGGCCGCTGAACAAGTCAATGATAGATTGCGGCGCGAGCTCGAGCGCTTAAAGAAGGCACTCAGCCGCGCCGAAGGACTGGGAAGCGCATCTCCAGGTTTGGGAAGTCCAGGTAAGAGCGAGCACAATTTCCACAGCATTATCATAACTGACCATGGATGTTCGCAGGCATAGCTTCGCCTGTGCATGACGACGCAGGCATCTACCGCGACTCGAACTCCGCAGCAGCCCATCGGGAGCGCATGAGCTTCGCAAGCAATTTGTCGGAAGAAAAAGAGAATGGAGAGTTTTCGGCTGCGCGGAGCAAGCTCAGCCCCGACATGCGATACGATTCTACCTCGTCTGGACGTGGATCCCCGGCTAGAGGCTTCCGAAGTGTGGCGTCTTACCGCGACGACGGCAGTGATTCTGGCTCGGGAATAGCTAGGGAGCGACCTGTGTCTTCCTTGCCTCAGCCAGCTAATGGCGTTGAGAGCTGGAGACGAGCAGCAGAGGTGACTAGTCAACTGAAAGCTCGTATTGAGCAGATGAAGGTGAGTCGTGCTTCGGTCCTGTTGGGCGCACCTGGTGTGAACTTTGACTGACACATGTGGCCAGGCTAAGCAAGGATTCTCACGGCCTTGATCCAACTTGGCAACCGAGGGAGTAGGTGACAGGCAAGGGGCCAATGAGCGTTCTTATGCACAATGTGTGCTGGGGGTAGACAGGGGCTTTCATAAGATGATCTGCGGTAGCGCAAGATTTTCGGTGCATTTGTGACGGCGTTGGGACGGATATCATACCCCCGTACTTTTATGCTGCATACGTGTATGGATTCTGTGGTTCATCCAAGGCTTGGGCCAGGCATGATAGTTTTGATATTGGGAGGCATAATGATTTTTCATGGTTGATGATGGATGAGTATGCTAATTAATATTGACATCAATGGATGATGTCCCGTACGCGTCTTTTACTATACTATCATCTGTCATCTGTGACGAGCCACGGTTGTGCTGCGTAAATGTGATTGATAGACGGAGACATCATTCGTATAACTAAACTTGAGCTATCGCTAGATTCATCTCAGCTAAAACAAGCAAAAGATCCCTCGGGGTGAGGGTGTTGACATACTAACACGATGCCAAATACCAACAAGACCACGAGGAGGGGGAAAAAGCCCAGTCCTCCAAGAACTCCTTGATGAATGCCGCAGGGAAAGAAAGCAGAGAAGAAAGACCCGGATAATACAGAAGAATCAGAGGTATTGACGCGATTGTACCTGCGCCAGTCGGAATGGGAACGTTTATTTCTTGGCCTTCTTCTCAGACTTCTTGTCGGAGTCGTCGCCTTGCTCCTTGCCCTTGTCGTCGGATCCCTTCTCTTGCGAGTCTTGCTTGTCGTTCTTCTTGTCAGCCTCGTTCTTGTCGCCGTCTTTGTCGTCAGCCTTCTCCTCAGTCTTTTCGTCGCTCTTGTCCTCGTCGGTGGCCTTGTCGTCACCCTTGTCGTCGCTCTCCTCGTCGCTCTTCTCATCGCCCTTGTCCTCACTCTTCTCCTCACCCTGCTGCTGCACCTCCTTGTCGTCGCTCTTTGACTGCTCCTTGTCCTCATCAGCAGACTCATCCTTCTGCTGCGCCGCCTGCTCGTCGCCCTTGTTCTTGCCCTTTTCCTTCTCGGCAGTCTCCTTCTTCGCAGACTCCTTCTCGGCGGTCTTCTCGGTGCTCTTGGCCTTCTTCTCCTGCTTCTTCTTCTCCTTCTCCTCCTTCTTGGCCTTGCGCTCGGCCTCCTCCTTTTCCTTCTTGATCTTCTCCTTCTCCTCCTTCTCGAGCTTCACCCAGTCGGTCTTGGTGTCTGCAAGGCCCGGCTTAGTGAGGCTGGACTCGATACCCTGCTCAGTAAGGCGGCCATGCTGGCTCATGTGGGCACGGCCAACAAGAGAGACGAGGATGGCGAAACCGACAATGGCGGTAAGGAGGAAGCGGTAGACCCCGTACCAGCGGGGAGCCCAGCCGAGGCGCCCGGCGCGGGAGTCGGCAAAATAAAGACCGACAAAAGCCGCCCATTGCGCCGTCAGCGCGTACTCGAAGGGCATAAAGAGTGTCGGCCAGGCCATGATGGAGGATGCAAGACCCATGCCATAACGGAAGCGGGTGCGTTTGGGGTCAGGCTTCTTCTCCGTGAATTCCATGCCCTGCAGAATTGTGGTCAGTATTATTCAAGTGCGTGGTGCATCTGATGTGCGACATACCCAGTGAATGGCGCCGAGGAACGAGATGATGACGGCGCCATAGCCGAGTTGAATAGGCTGTAGAAGATCGATCAAGTACTTGGCCGTTTCGTGGTTAACAAAGACCAAGTCGTAAAGAGCGTTGCCGGTGGGTAGCTCCTTGCCTAGATCCCAGGCCAAGAAGACAGTCGACAGAGAGGTGGCGACGTAAGGGATTGTGCCAGCGATGCCGAGAGCGTTTGCTTCGCGAGGAACATTGGCCAGGTTAAAGGTGTCCTTGACGATGTTCTGGGGCGGAAGATATCAGTTTCTTGTTAAATGGGAAAGTTCAATCATGACGACACGTACCAGATCATGCTTTAGACCAGCGTCGAGAGAAGTTTCCCCAGAAGTGCCGGGACTCGTCATGACGGGGATCTTTGAGTCCCAAGCCCTTGTGGTCGAGCTGTCGCTGGAGACCTTGGACGGATGCGACTCAAGCTTCTGCTGGGCGATCTCGCGCTCGGCCTCGTAGTCAATTGGCTTGGGAGGAGGCGGAGGGTCCTTTCGGTCTTTGTCGTCAGACTTGCTGGCGAAGCGCGCGAGCTGGAGAGGAGCTTGTCGGTTGCGGGCCAGCGCCAGCGGCTTGGATCGAGCAAGCGCCGAGGAGGGCGACTGGGCATTGAGCGCCCTGCCGAAGCGTAGGACGGACTGTGAGGCTTTGAACATTGTTGATTGCGGAAAGGACACTAGGGCTGCTCCCGAGATCGAATTGGCTAAAACCTCGACTCGCGAGCAGGATCGTGGGTTGAGGGAGGCGCAACGCTTGGGGGGTTTGGGCTTTGGGCGAGTGACGGTACCAAGGGCTTGCTGCGCGGACAGCGGCAACGGCTATGCAGAGAAGAAGTTAAGAAAGCTGAGTATGAGGAAGCTAAGGTTCAAAGGCACGCGACGGATTTCTCGGGGGTTTTTTTTTCTTTCTAAAAGGGATTTTTACAGAGCTAAGCTCGCAAGCCAGAGGGAGAGTTTTTGATTCTTTCTACGTAGGAGGGTGGGGGAGCATCGAAGCCAATTGGCGCGACACTGGGAGCTGTGCCTGGAATTGGGACAGATCCTTGTTTTTTTTTCGGGAGGGGAGGGGAGGGGGGTGTACGGCAAGGCTGCAGAGCGGGAGGGAGACCTTGATGTTTTGCCGGGAAGGGGGGTTGGTTGAGCGAGCAAGCAAGCAAGCTATGATGACAATGGATGATGTATGCGATTCTGACGATGGATGGGGAGCGGCGCAAGCTGTTGGAGCTCTACCTTAGTGGAGGTACCTTACCTAGCTTACTTGCCGTTTTGGTGGTGGTGGGGGGTATGTCTCCCGGGCGGGTGGACAATGACGTAATGACTTTGATTTTAAGGTCAAGATGACAGCACAGCAGAGCACAGCAGAGCCACGAGCAAGAAGCCGAGGCCAACCCGATCGGGCAATGGGAATTGGGACCAGAGCCAAGCAAGCCGAGACAAGAAACATTATGACGGATCCCGTGAGCATGGTCACTGCCAAGCTCTCGTGGCCCTTGGATCCAGGCTGAAACCGAAATTTCGCAAACGGGAATCGAGACCCAAGAATAGCCGTATGCGGCATTGAAACCAGTCATTGAGCGACGGAGTTGCGATTTACCTGTCTGGATACCAGGCTGCCTGGTTTGTTAGTTGTCTTACTCCCAGACGATTGATTTTCTTTGAACTGACCCGCTACTGCATGGATTTCTCAACCAGAACTCTGCTGGATCTCTTTGAACACTCGCTGCGTGAGGACGATGCAGGGCAGTGCTGGACTCGACCTGTCTTGCCTCATCTCATCCCAGGGTGTCTATTTTAACCTGACGTGTCTGCCAACGCCCCTGACAGGACATGTATTCAGCACCTCCATTTGTGCACCCAGGGTGCCGGATTTTTAAGTGTGCAGTAATCGAAAAAGACTGTTTTTAGGCCTGCGTTGCCCTGAACAAATACATCAACTAAGGTACCTACCTCTGCTTGCTGTCCATGTTTCACCCCTTACTACTGCATTTCTCTGTGTTAGCGGATCGATTGCAGCTGGGCTTCCGACCCCACTATTCGAAGGAGGATCTGCGTCATCATTGGAACCAGTTTGCTCGCTTTGGCCCAGAGCCCCCCTTTACTATGTGGTAGAATAGGTGCCTAGCTCCAGAATTAGCACCCAGCACGGGAAATAGTCTGTCTACCTGCAGCATCGAGCCTGTCCCCTCTCCCGCTAGATAGGTGCCGGAGGCTTGTACCGCGTCGCCGTGCGTCGTGGCTTTGTGGGAGCGGGAGAGGAGGAGAGCAGGCTAAGGCCGGATCGTCTCACTGAGGACAGCTAAGGTGAATTAAGCTAAGCCAGGCTAAGCCGATATCAGCAGACACCGAACCGATGCCAATGTCAATCCCAATGCCAGGGAAATGCTGGTCCTGGTTCTGGTCTGACCCGACCGGCGGGTGGCTTGTTCGCTTTCTCCCCATACCGTAGTCTATGTACTGTACTCCCTCTCTTCACAAGCACAATTCTCGACTTTGTTCCTAATTAATTTCCTGTACTATTCTGAGAGCCTTCCACCTTTTTCTCTCTCTCACTACTATTGCCTTTGCGGCGTTGCTTCCCCCCAGTGCATTTTGGCGCGCCTCTTCCCTCCCAGGACCATTGCGGCGCAACGACCCGCGCGCATTTGAAAGTGACTTTGCCGTGCCTTGCCGCGCCTTACATCACCAGGAAAAAGTGCGTCACCAATTCCACCCCAAAAGTCCACCACACCACCCACCCCTCGATTCTACACATTCTCTACCTCTGTACCAATTCCCCCATCCTCCCTTGCACTTCCATTCTGTGCATCCTGGCTTGGCGAAATCCATTAAACTCATATCTACGCAGGTAAAGACAACCAAGCGCTTGTACGACGTACAGCGCGCTACTCTCGACGGCCCGACATCGACGTCGGAAATCCCCACTCCCCATCGACACGTTCGCCGCGTCTCTCCCCCTCCTCCGGCAACCTCATGTCGTCCTTTTAGATCCCCCCCCCCCAACCCACACGCCGAACCTCGTTCTCCCTCGGCCCGGGTAACGGCCGCCCACTCCGCCCGCCATGCTCGAAGGTCTCGTCGCCGGGTTGCTTAACCGCTTCCTCGGCATGTACGTCAAGAACTTCGACCCCACTCAGCTCAAGGTCGGCATCTGGTCCGGCGATGTCAAGCTGCGCAACCTCGAGCTGCGCCGTGAGGCCCTCGACCAGCTCAAGCTCCCCATCAACGTCATGGAGGGCCACCTCGGCGAGCTGACCCTCGTCATCCCCTGGTCCAACCTGCGCGGCGCCCCCGTCAAGGTCTTCATCGAGGACGTCTTCCTCCTCGCCAGTCCCAAGGAGGAGGCCGAGTACGATGCCGACGAGGAGGACCGCCGCAAGCAGCGCCTCAAGATGGAGAAGCTCGACAGCGCCGAGCTGCTCAAGGAGCGCAGCCAGGAGGGCCTCAGCCAGGAGGAGCAGCAGAAGAGCCAGAGTTTCACCCAGAGCCTCGTCACAAAGATTGTCGACAACCTCCAAGTCACCGTCAAGAACATCCACGTCCGCTACGAAGACTCCATATCGGCCCCGGGCCACCCCTTTGCCCTCGGCGTCACCCTCGACGAGTTCAGCGCCGTCAGCACCGACCAAGGCTGGAAGCCTACCTTCATCCAGAACTCAAACACCACCACCCACAAGCTCGCCAAGCTGGGCGCCTTGGCTGTGTACTGGAATACAGATACCGAGTTGCTCGGCTCCGGCCGCGAAGCTGCCTCCCCTTCCCAAGAGATGCCGCACGACGACCTCGTCGGCAAGCTGCGGTCTATGCTGAGCAGTGCTCAAGACTCGGCCGACGTCAATCACCAGTATATCCTAAAGCCAGTCAATGGCCAGGCCAAGATCGAACTGGATAAGTCGGGCGACATCAAAGCTCCCAAGTTCAAGGTTAATCTGCTCTTCGAGGAGATTGGTGTTGTCCTAGACGACGACCAATATCGTGATGGTTTAATGATGGTGGATCTCTTCCATTATTTCATACGTCACCAGGAGTACAAGAGACTTCAACCAAAGGGTGTTCGTCCCAAGGAAGACCCTCGGGCCTGGCTGCTCTTTGCAGGTAATGCGGTCCTTAGCAAGATCCACGAAAAGAACCGAAAGTGGTCATGGGACTACTTCCGCGAACGTCGCGACGACCGTGTTCGTTACATAGAGGTTTTCAAGAAGAAGAGACAGCAGCAGCAGCTGACATCAGAAGAGAATGATGACCTAAACAAGCTTGAGTGGAAGCTCGACTACGAAGACCTGCGCTTCTGGCGATCCCTGGCGCGGAACCAGCTTCGCAAGGAAAATGCGACTGCTCTCAAGAAAAAGCCTGCGCAGCAGCCACAGCAACAGGGCTGGGTCTCCTGGATGCTGGGCTCGAAACCAAAGGAGACGGTTGAGCATCACGGAGAGAATACGCAGATGACCGAGGAGCAGCGCAAGGAGCTGTACAATGCCATTGATTGGGATGAAAAGACTGCGCTTGCTGAGGCTGTCGATGTTCCCAGGGAGGCCGTCAAATTATGCCTCGAGACATCTTTGAGCACTGGTAGCTTCACCCTCAAGAAGAGTCTCAATGGGGAATTGAATGACCTGCTGAGTCTGCATTTTGATCTTTTCAAGGCCAAGGCGCTGCAGAGGCAAGATTCCATCCTCGCCAATGTCAGCCTAGGTGGCTTGCGTGTCAATGACGGAACAACGCCCAACAGCCTGTTCCCGGAGATTGTTCGCGTCAAGGATGCCCCGGACTCGAGGAAACAGAAGCGCTTGTCCCTGGCGGAGTTGGAGGATGTCGAGGACGAGCCTTTCTTCCAATTCGAAGTGGAGCAGAACCCCATCGAGCGCGAAGGTGACATTGCCGTTGTCGGCAAGATGCGTCCACTGGAAGTGGTCTGGAACCCCAATTTCATTGTCGGCATTGTCGATTTCTTCCGTCCACCCGAGAGGCACATGGAGTCAATCACTGCCTTGATGGAAAGTGCCGGTGCCACCGTTGAAGGCATCCGCGAGCAGACCCGTGCTGGCCTGGAGTTTGCTCTCGAGGAGCACAAAACCATTAATGCCGATCTCGACCTCCAGGCACCCCTCATCATCATTCCCTACAGCGTTACCAGCAAGGATACGACCTGTATCATCGTAGACGCTGGTCAAATCCAGGTCAACAGCCAACTGGTTGACCAGGACAAGCTCAAAGAAATTCAGGCCAAGTCGCGACAAATCTACAACGATGAAGACTACAAGCGACTGGAATCGGTCATGTATGACAAATTCATTGTCAAGCTTACCTCTACCCAAGTCTTGATCGGCCCCTCAATAGAAGAGACGAAATCCCAGCTCATCAAAAAGAATGAAGGGTCCTTGTTCCACGTTGTTGAGCAGATCAACGTAGATTTCGTGGTGGAGACTTCGATTCTGCCCAAGGCCCCCAACCTGACCAAGTTCAAAGTGTCTGGGCATATGCCAATGCTCCATGCTACCGTCTCGGACAGCAAATACAAGAACCTTATGAAGATTATTGATGTCGCTATTCCAAAATTCGGAAATCAACTCCAGCCCAGCCCAGCTGCGCAGGGCGAAAAACAGCAAGCCTCTCGTCCGCGCCTCATCAGCAGCGTATCCGAAAGATCGCGTCGTAAGTCAGCGCGGGAAAGGCGGCAGTCCAATGCCTTCCAGTTTATGCAACCATCGACTGCCGTGGTACTCGACGACATCGACGAAGACGAGGATGCCTTTGAGGATGCGACAGATGGAACTGATACACAGCAGCTCAAGGTTCAACAGCGCAGCTTCCAATTCACGTTCAAGGTGGATACACTGAAAGGAACCCTCTACAGGAGCGATCCAGATGGCAAGAAGCCAGATACTCTCCTGGTTGAGCTGGTTGCCGAGCGCTTTGACTTGTTGTTCTACACAAGAACCTACGACATGTCAGCAGAAGTGTCACTCGGCTCCGTGACGGTTGATGACTTCGTTGACAACCCCCCTGCTGAGTTCAAGTCAATAGTCTCCTCCGGTGATACCGAGGATCTCCAGGCTGGCCGAAGTCTTGTTCACGTCAAATTTGTCAAGGTCAATCGGCTGTCGCCTGAGTTCATGCCTGTGTATGAGGGCGTTGAAACGAATGTCACGACAACAATCTCAACTATCAACCTAATTGTGACCAGGAAAACTCTTCTGACACTCCTTGATTTCATCCTTGTCACTTTCACAGGAGGAAATAATGAGGCTCAGAACAACCAGAAAGCAATCACCGAGAGCGATTCCGAGGAAGACACAGAAAATGCAGAATTAGTGTCACCCGCCCAACAGAACGCGAATGCTGGTTCTATTCGGGTCAAAGTCGACCTTAAGAGTATCCGGCTCATTCTGAATAACGATGGTATCCGACTGGCAACCTTGTCCTTCAATCACGCTGATGTTGGCATCTTCCTCCGCGGCAAGACTATGCGGGTATCTGCCAAACTCGGTGATCTGTCCCTCGTTGACGACGTCAATCAGGGTGTCTCGGAAGACTCGAATTTGCGGAAATTAGTGACAATTCAAGGCGACGATCTTGCCGACTTCCGCTATGAGACGTTCGATTCGAGTAATCCAAAAGGCTATCCAGGATACGATAGCTCTATCTACTTACGTGCTGGATCCGTCAAGTTGAACTTTGTCGAAGAACCATTCCGCAAGATCATCGACTTCGTCGTCAAGTTTGGAAAGATGCAAGCACTGTACAATGCAGCGAGGGCAGCTGCTGCAAACCAAGCAAACCAGATACAGCAAAGTCCAAGCCGGTTCAAGTTCGACGTGGTCGTCAGCACTCCTATCGTGGTATTCCCGCGTTTGGTGATTCCCGGACGGCCAGAACGTGATTTCGTCACCGCCTATCTTGGTGAGCTCTATGCTCAAAATAAGTTTGCACCTCTAGATGATAGCGAGGACGCCGAAATCGCTACAAAGATTTCTGCCGGAATCAGAAACATCCGTCTCACCTCAAACTTCCACTACTCCGATGACAAATCAGAAGAGTTGGAGATGATCGATCACGTAGACCTTGGCGTCAATGTCACTTACGCCGAACACAAGAATGGCATTCAACGCCCAGACACCGAAATCGAAGCATCTATGTCTGACATCAAACTCCGGCTGACTCAGTACCAACTGAAGTTCTTGATGGAGATTTCCAAATCTGTCCCCGCAGCCTTCGCTGGGGAGGGTGTTGATGAGGAAGAGGCCGCCAAGGCCGTGGATGAAGATACACTGCAACGCGCGAGGTCATTGCCAGCGAACGACTCTAATGGAGATGACCATCTGGTTGATTTGGGCCCAGAGCTGGGGTCTGTCGACGAGATGTGGACCAAGCTCGATGTACTCTTCCAAATCAACACCATTGGGCTTGAGCTCATCATGGCTCAAGAGGATGAGCCAGTTGGTGATATTGCTGCGTGTAGCTTGTCAAAGTTTTCACTTGACGATACGAAGGTCAAGTTCCGCATGCTCTCCGATGGATCCTTGGAATCAGAGCTCCTGATTCAGTCATTCACAATCAATGATAGCCGACCGCGAGACACAAACAAATTTCGCCGTATCATGACCTCTTCCAACAAAGAGGCGCAGCAGCTGATGGCCAGCGTGACCATGTCTGGCGGCAAGGAGCGTAATCTCATCGCGATGGCCACAATCGACAGTCCTCGCGTCATCTTTGCCTTGGATTATCTCTTTGCGATCCAGAAATTTGCAGTAGAGGGACTTACGGTCGACGAGTCTAGCCCTATGGATGACGAGAGCATTTTCGAGACGCCTGACGAATCGGATGCCGACTCTATGCAAGTATCCTTCTCAAAGGCAAGATCTCAACGAACTCAAACACAGTTGTCCCAGTACGATAGTGATGACGAGGAACCTGTACATGACAAGGAGCAGACGCAGCCAGCCATGAACATTGCTTTCAGGGTCAACCTGGTAGACGCGCAGGTGATCCTCATTGCAAACCCTCTGAGCTCGAGCTCGGAAGCAATTGTGTTAGGTATTCGACAAGTGCTGCTCTCACAACAACACGCCCTCACTTTCCAGATTTCTGAGATTGGCATGTTCTTGTGCCGCATGGACAAGTTTGAGACCTCAAGATTACGCATAATTGACGACTTTTCTATTCAACTCAGCATGGATAGCTCACAGCCAACGCTGACCAATATTCACGTCGATATCGAACCTCTGATTCTTAGATTGTCCTTACGCGATATTCTGCTTGCCCTTCAGATCATTAGCAAAGCTGGAGAACTTTCAGGTAACGAGCCACAAGTTCAGAAGGAGTCAGCTGCGGAACAGAAAGCCCGACAATTGCGCAACGCAGGCATGAAGCAACGGTCTGCCAGTGGCCGTCATGGGTCGACCACCGTTGCCCGATCAAAGGGTCCCAAGACTATATCAACCAGCCACCACAAGGACCAGCCAGAGCATGCGAGCAATACTCCTGCAAGACGCGAAGAGCTTTCCGCAAATGTGCAAGGCGTGCGTGTCGTGTTAATCGGTGACTTACATGAATTGCCTATCCTGGATCTTGGTGTTAAGGAGTTTAGCGCTACAGCACAGAACTGGTCCTCAGCCTTGAAGGCAGAAGTAGCCTTGGACCTCTATATTAATATCTACAACTTCTCCAAGTCTAGTTGGGAGCCACTGCTGGAGCCATGGCAGGTTGGCTTTGGCGTCGCGAAGCAGCCAACGACAGGGTTGGTTTCGGTCGATGTCATCTCAAAGAAGACATTCGACGTGAGCATTACCACTGCCACAATCGCTTTGGCCTCCAAATCTTTCGACTTCCTTACAACTGAGCAGGACGTTCTGGATAAGCCACGTGGTGTCGAGGCACCTTATCGCATCAGGAACTACACTGGTTTCGATGTCGTGGTTCACTCTAAGAGCGCAACGAGTGAAGAGCCTATTACTGTCCGCCTTGAGGATGGTAGCGACGCGCCATGGAGTTTTGAACATTGGGAGAAGATGCGAGAGAACCTTCTTACAGAGTCAAACCAGAACAATGTTGCCATCCAGCTCGAGGGTAGCGGCTTTGATCCTGTAAAGAACGTGCGACTGAACCGCGAGGGCGAATTCTTGTACAGCCTACGACCAAAAACCGACAATATTACGCACAGGCTTTGCGTTGAGGTTAGCCTTGGTGCCGATAACGTCAAATATGTCACACTGCGGTCTCCACTTCTTCTCGAAAACGCCACGCAAATCCCTGTCGAGCTTGGAGTATACGATGCACAAGACGGACACCTCCTGAAGATTGAGAAGATTGCCCCAGGCGAGTCGCGCCCGGCTCCTGTTGGCGCGGTTTACGAGAAGCGCGTCCTGGTACGACCCGATGGCGGGTTCGGATACCAATGGAGTGATCAACAGCTTTGGTGGAAGGATCTATTGAGGCAGCCAACGAAGCAGGTTGTTTGCAAGGGCGAGAATGGTGACCCCTTCTATTTCCAGGTCAATGCTCGCTTTGACAGAGCAAACCCAATGACGAAGTAAGTTCTTTTTACCTCGATTTGTATTACCATGCTAATTTGGAAATAGGAACTACCCTTTCATGAAGATCAAGCTATCGGCGCCTGTCACGCTAGAAAATTTGCTGCCATACGACTTCAAGTATCGCATTTACGACAAGAACACCAAGAAGGACTGGTCTAATTTCTTACGCAAGGGCGGCGTCAGCCCTGTGCACGTGGTTGAGCTGTCACACCTTCTGTTGCTCAGCATTGATATGCAGGATACTGCGTTCAACGCAAGCGACTTCTCCATCATCAACCCAGGCATGTCTGAAGACTTCCGCAGAGAGCACCGACTCGTAATCAAGGATGATCAAGGACTTCCGCTGCACCTGAACCTACACTACTTCAGGATCCCTGACAGTGGCGGTGCTTTCAAGGTGACTGTTTACAGCCCTTACGTCGTTCTGAACAAGACTGGTCTAGACTTGACTGTTCGGGCCAAGACCTTCCTTCAGCCTGCGCGGGCAGCTGCGGGACAATCACCACTCATTGATACCTCTGACCAATCCCGGCCCAAGGCCTTGCCGTTCATGTTTTCGTATGGCAATAATGACAACCGAAACAGAGCGCTGCTCAAGGTAGATGAGTCCGAGTGGAGCAAGCCTCAGAGTTTCGACGCCATCGGTAGCACATCAGAGGTCGTGCTCAACTCGACTTCCAGGAACAAGGAGATCCATGTGGGCATTACGGTTAAATCCGGAGAAGGCAAGTACAAGATGACGAAGGTTGTGACTCTGGCGCCGCGTTTCGTTATCGAAAACAAGATGGGCGAAGAGATTCTCATTCGTGAGTCCACGGCTTCTGGCTTCTTGACACTGAAGCAAGGAGCGCTGCAGCCTTTGCACTTTATGCAGAAGTCGGCTGTCAAGCAGTTGTGCCTGTGCTACTCCGGCGTCAACAACCAATGGACTTCGCCCTTCAATATTGCCGATGTAGGAACGACACATGTTAAGATTGCCAAAGCCGGTCAACGCCAACGCCTGGTGAGGGTGGAGATTCTGCTGGAAGACTCTACTATCTTCCTCAATCTGAGCATGGAGACAAAGAACTGGCCATACTCGATGCGCAATGAAAGTGACACAGAATTCACCTTCTACCAGGCAAACCCGAACGTGGACGAGGACGGTGTTGAGGACCGAAGTGGATGGCGGCCTATCCGATACCGTCTTCCGCCACGCAGTATCATGCCGTACGCCTGGGACTTCCCGGCAGCGAAATTCCGTGAGATTGTCATCTCCGCGAATGGCAAGGAGAGGCATGTCAAATTGGCGGAAATTGGCAACCAAATCCCCATGAAATGTATGAATGGAGATGGGCAGCAAAGAATCATTGACATCAATGTGGCTGCCGATGGGCCTACACAGACGCTGATTTTGAGCAATTTCCGCCAAAGCAAGAGCAAGTACAAGCAAAAGGCGCTGTCGCGTACAAGCACCGGCCTAGAGGCGTTTGAAGTCAAAGACCAGGACACTGGTGCTACCTTTGTGGCTCAACTCAAACTGTCTGGTATTGGCATATCTCTTGTCAATGCGCAGCTGAAGGAGTTGGCGTACATTACATTCAGGGACGTGCAATTCCGCTACAGCGATTCGCCCTTGATCCAGACAATGTCCCTTGCTATCAAGTGGATGCAGATCGATAACCAACTGTATGGAGGCATCTTCCCTATGATCCTGTATCCTAGTGTTGTGCCAAAGAAGGCTCAAGAGGTCGACGCTCATCCTTCACTGCATTTCATGGTCAGCCGGGTCAAGGATGATTCTTACGGTGTGCTTTACATCAAGTACGCTACAATTCTTCTGCAGCAGATGACGGTGGAGCTGGACGAGGACTTTGTCTTTGCCCTTCTTGACTTTACAAATGTCCCAGGCGCCAGCTGGACTATAGTGGATGAGAACGGCAAGCTCTGCGATGAGGAAATGGACATTCCGGAACCCGGACAGCAACAGACGGGACAGGACATATACTTCGAGGTTCTTAACATCCAGCCGATGCAGATTGATCTCAGTTTCATGAGGACGGAGCGAGTCAACGCAGACGAGAAGGACAAATCATCCTCGCGAAACCCAATTATGTTCTTCTTGAATGTCATGACTATGGCGCTTGGAAACGTCAACGACGCGCCCATCCGCTTCAATGCGCTCATGCTTGACAATGTGCGTGTGTCGACGCAAGTGCTTGTTCAGAATATTTCGAATCACTACAGCCAAGAAGTCATGTATCAAATCCACAAGATCCTGGGATCTGCCGATTTCCTCGGAAACCCTGTCGGACTCTTCAACAACATCTCATCTGGCGTGACGGATATCTTCTACGAGCCGTACCAGGGACTGATCCTGTCGGATAAGCCAGAGGAGTTCGGCCTTGGCATCGCAAAGGGTGCGGCGTCGTTTGCGAAGAAGACAGTATTTGGCTTCAGCGACAGTTTCTCAAAGTTCACTGGCAGTCTCAGTAAAGGCCTTGCTGCCGCATCATTGGACAAGCAGTTCCAGGACCGACGACGCATTTCCCGAGCGAGGAACAGGCCCAAGCATGCCTTGTACGGAGTTACGGCTGGTGCCAACAGTCTGTTCACGAGTGTTGCATCCGGTGTTAGCGGATTGGCCAGCAAGCCCTTGGAAGGTGCTGAACAAGAGGGTGCCCTTGGATTCTTCAAGGGTGTCGGAAAGGGTGTACTTGGGCTGGCTACGAAACCAGCTGTTGGAGTGCTTGACATGGCGAGCAACGTGAGCGAGGGTATCCGAAATACCACCACGGTGTTTGATGGTTCCGAGCTCGACCGTGCCCGATTCCCCCGTTTCATTCCCAATGACGGCATCGTCCGCCCGTACAACCCGCGCGAGGCCATGGGGCAGTACTGGCTCAAGCAGGTGGACAACGGCCGCTACTTTGATGAGCAGTACATCGGACACCTGGAGCTGCCTAAGGAAGACATGGTTGTCATGGTGACATTTGCTCGGATCCTACTGATCCGGTCCAAGCGGCTGACGAGCGAATGGGACGTCCCGCTCAAGGATGTGCAGACCATTGCCAAGGAGCGGACTGGAGTGAGCTTGACGCTCAGGGGAGGTGCCAATGGACCGTTTATTCCGGTAGGCGGCGGCAGCGAGAGAGGCTTCCTGTACCAAATGGTCGGGGTGGCTGTGGAGGAGTTTAACAGGAGATTTAGGGGAGGCGAGTAGTGCGTGCTGAAGAGTAATGGAATAGCTTGAATGATGATGAAGGCATAAAACGAATGCCTAAGATACATTGCACACGACAGGGGAGATTCACACGGTATATTACGAAAAGACTGTTCTTAGTTTCTTGTTTTTGTCCACTGGCATTCAGCGAGTATCTCTTAGATTACTACGAAAATATAACTTGCACTGTTCAAAACAAAATCGGCATCATCTTTGTGCAATGCTTGTCTCGAGAAAGCTTGCCTGCGTGGCTTTCTATCTACCACAAAGGTATTAACAAGGTAGGAGCACCAGGGTGAAACCTTTTCAGATGACTACTGAGACATTACTTTGACGCAGCGTCGATTATTTTCTGCGCTGCTATCTCGGCGATGCCGTAGACAGCAGTCTGAATGTGGCCTGCCATTTGAACGGGGATGATGCTAGCATCCACCACACGTAGATTTGACGTACCGTACACGATCAAATCCCGGTCCACGACGCCCCCGTCTTTCTTGGGCAGCATCGCGCACGTCCCTACAGGATGGTAAAAGCTGTTGACGGTACTGACGGCGAACTCGCGGAACTGATCATCGGTCTGCACCTCGGGGCCAGGCTCCGTCTCGGCCTCCCACACCGAGCGCAGGGGCTCCGTGTGGGCGACTCTGCGCGCGTACTTGGCGCCCTCGACGACGGCGCGGACGTCGTGCTCATTGGAGAAGTAGGCGAGGTCGATTGTCGGCTTGCCGGAGGGGTTGGAGGGGTCAATGTGCACGCTTCCGCGGCTCAGGGGGTGCATGACGGACGAGAAGATGGTGATGAAGTTGCCGCCGGGGTAGCCTGCAGCGCCGACGTAGTTGGCCTCGAGTATGAGCTCGAGCTGCGGGATGGTCGGGTTGCCGAGGTATTCGAGCTTCTTCTTGTCCACCGGGGTCTTGGTGGCAGCCTTGGCGAGGCCAGCGAGGGACCTCTGGATGCCGCTTCCGAGCTGGCCCCAGTTCAGAAAGGCGTAGGCGCTCGTGGTCATGTCGTACCACGAGACCTCGCTGCGCAGCCAGCGGTTCAGCTCTTCCCTCGCGAACGCGCCCTGGCTGTCGTAGATGAGAGGGTCGAAGGACTCGTAGCCGGGCTTGAGGCGGTACGTGTTGGACACGCGGATGTGGTCCTGGTAGTTCTCGCCGACGCCAGCGAGGTCTAGCAGCTGCTTGACGCGGGCTCCCTTGAGCACGGCGGCCTGGCCGATGCCGGACAGCTCGAGGAGGCCGGGACTCTGGATGGAGCCGGCCGAGAGGATGACTTCCTTGCGGGCATTGATGGTGGCGCCGTTGGCGAGGGATACGCCCGTGGCAACGAGGGGCTTGCCCTTGGCAAAGAGAACCTTTGCGACGTGGGTGTCTGTGCTGACAGTGAGGTTTGGGCGTCGCTTGCGGAGGTAGCTGTTTGCGCTGTAGGACCGCGTCCAGTTTGTGGTGTCGATGTTGGTGGGCTGGTACATGACGCCAATGGGCCGTCCGCCTAGAGAGCTTCCATCGTTGACGGGGATGTCCAACTTGCCAACGGTTGGCTGCCACGTTCTCAGAACTTCAGGTACGATGCGGTTGTACGTCGTCTTGACGGGCCCCGCCGTGCCGTGGACGTCGCCGTCGTCGTCGCCGGTGAAGTTCTCGGACCGGACCATGGCGTCGACCATGGCGGCCCAGGTCCAGCCGGGGCTGCCCAGCTCGGCCCAGGCGTCGTACTCGGCGGCGGCGGCGCGGTCGTAGCACAGGTAGTTCATGGCGGACGAGCCGCCCAGCACGCGGCCGCGGTTGACGGCGACGGGGCGGCCGCCGAGGGCGGGCTGCGCGACCGAGGAGAAGTTCCAGTCGTAGGCGGAGCCGAGGGTTGAGCCGCGCAGGCCCGGCACGTTGATGCGGAGCTCGTCCGGGGCGGCTGGGCCGGCCTCGAGGAGGAGGACCGAGGAGCGCGGGAGGCCGGCGCTCAGGCGGGCCGCGAGGGCGGAGCCGGCGGTGCCTCCGCCGACAATGATCTACAACAGCTTGTTAGTTGAGCGTCACTCCTTATAAGCCTCTGTACTGTGGCAATCTCTCGGATGGATCGGCAACTCACGTAGTCGTACGTTTCGATTGGCGCTGCTGCTGCAACTCCAGCCATAAGGCCAGCGAAGGCCCAGGTAGAGACGATCATTGCGAGAAGGTTTGAGATACCAGCTGTTCCCTCAAAGTTCTCAATCGCCTTGGACCTATGGGCTTCGCGACAGTTGAACTGGCAATCGCTGCGCTTGTGGTCTCGACTCCTCCACTAGAGGTTCGGTTCGGGGTAAGAAAGGCGAGTCAGCTCATTTTGCCCTCCTAGCTAGATGCAGTCTTATACCTCCCTTGTTCATATACACCGGCAACGATTGGCTCAAGGATGAGTAGCCAAGCACAGGATGCATTGGGACTTTAGGCAGAACACGCTGGCAGGTTCGGATTTAATAGCTCCGGGGGAACTTGCCAAGTAAAGGTATGCATGTGAGAATTGTTTTACGTTGTAGTCAAGTCATGGCTTTCATTAACAGCACCGAGTTTTGTTGTATTTAAGCAGATTTCGGGTGGGTGGAGCCGGTTTCTACGGACATCCCTAAACAGTTGTCTATCTAGACCGTGAGAATAGTGGGAGGCGATTATTTATTCCTAACTGAGTTAACAGAAAATGGGAACTGATTCAAATTTCAGAGTTCTAGTCGCCGTGGGGCGTGTTCCTGCCGCATTGCTTCCCAGTGCAGTGGGTGCAGAATATATCGCGGACACTGAAGTTCAAAAAGTGGCTGAGCTCGACGGCGTCTCGGGCATCCTGGTTCTGAATACAGTGGGACGACACAAGTTTCGCTCAATGCTGCGTTATAGAGCCTATGGGAGCAAATGATTAAAGGAGCGAAAGAGGGGAAAAAAAGATATTATGAATAAAAATTAAGTAATATTCTTTTATTTAAAGATTTTCTCTGGCTTTTTTAGAATTAATTTATAGATCCTGGAGTATAATATTGGAGATTTAAAAGGTTGATATTCCATCATGCGAAACCATCATTGAGTAACTGTGGAAGTATACTTGAACCTATTGTATGGAATTTCATGGCGAAACTTTAGTCTCGGAATAAGAATGGCTTCATTGGAAGCATTGATGAAACGGCGACTCGCGTAGAGATGGGAGATGACGCCATGAATACAGCAGCTTGTATCCAATGGGAAGCATATTAATGCTACAGAAATGAAAAGTTATGAAAACGCCCTGAGCATGGCGGCTTTCGCTTTCCTCTCTTTCCACGAATAAGCGTCCATTCGGCCAAGAGCCTCGGGCGCAATTCTAGCAGAAAGCCACGCCTAAGGTGCATCCGGATATGCAGGACATTTACACTGCACTATCTTTCCGCTGAGACTTTCTGGCAATAATACGACGGCAGCTGCAGTCATGTACAAAAATAGATCAGGCACTCAGCCTTCTAGAATCGATGGAGACCTTAAGAATGAAGGGCATCGCATCTTTCAGCTCGTTTCCCCGCCTTCTCTACGATTTGCTTGTTCGGTTCCCATCCTTTCTCTGCCAGTGCCGTGTGAAACAAAATTTTACACGTACATGAGCTTCCGAAAACGTGGAAGCGTATCGCGTTAGCTTCCGTGTTTCGATCCTTGGTCGTCTCGGAAGTGTTACTCGACCGCTGGCCCTGATGTCCACCCACCCTCCCCAGCCAAGCTCTTCGGAGTCGGCACAAAATTCAGTCGTAGATAAGTGCAGGAGTCTACGCGGTATGTGCTGACGAGTTTTGTGATTATTTGAAGACCTTCCTAGCCTCTGACTGCATTACCAAACAGAAATAACAATAAACGCAGCGCAAAAATCTGGAAAGATCCCCTCACTTTGCGGACAGGGTTCGAATTTCACATACGCTATGGAGGCGTACGGTTCCTGCATGCTGGCGCCTATTGAATCAGAGAATGATTGGTTCTACTTGGATCCGAGCATACATGAGTTTGTGACATATTGCAACAGTATCGGAGAGAACTTCAATCTCGCTACAGCAACTGTGCCCCTGAGCAATGGACAACTCACCGAGAAGGTCTTTGTTCAAAAGAAAACTGCCATAAGAATCGAAACTCCCCTCGCGACAGAAACGACGGACCTACCACCCATCCCTGCCATGGAAACTACAGGCGTGACTTCTCCCGCCAGTGCAGTCGAGACTGAAACCACCTGGACATCCCCGACGCCCATTGCGAGCGATAGTGAGTCATAAATAATTCTACAGAACCTCTTGGAGAGAATCAACCGAGCTGATGTTCAACACAGTATCGCCTACACTGCAGCCAGCCGTTCTTGGCCTCGCGATAGCCTCTGGCATCGCAGTCGCCATGATCGTCGCAACGGTCTCCTTCTTCTGCTGGTGGCGACGGCGAAGGAACGCCCGATCCGAAATGGGCAAGGTGTCCTCCAGGACCGAGTTCTATGGGACTGCGTTTTCCATATTCTCCGAGTCGCAGCCAAACATTGAACACGAGTTGCACCCAGAACACCTGCGGGAACTCCATCCGTGTCATCTCAATGAACTGCATTCCAACGCCCGCCTGGAAATGGTCGCCTCAATGCCCTTACACAGATTCACGGAAATATCCGCCAACGAGCCCGTGGGCAAGGAACTGGTGGGTTGAGCAACGCTTTTGAAAGTTGGAGTTTTGAACAAAAGAAATCAGACGGGACGGGAGGTAATCTAATTACGAATATCACAGCTCAAGAAGCGCACTTTCGCGTCTCTTAACTATCTTGGTATACTATAAATATGGAAACGACGCCGACAAAGAATGGTCACAATTCGGTCCCTGCATGCAGGATTGTCGCATGCATTTAGAAGAAGGACATTGAAGCATGATGAGGGGGGTTTGATAGAGCTGGTCTGTCCAAGCTACGTGTATATAGTAGCCCAGTAATCTAATAGTTCGCACGTGCTTCCGAGGCTCTTTGATTCTTCGCTACGTATTGATCTTCCCCTTGCCCTCTTGGCGGGAGCTCAGGTAAGTGGACGCATATGTATCATTGCGGCACAGGATGCAGGGCGGCTGCAGGCGTTGTCAACTCTGTTCCTCTTCCAGCCCCCAATGCGACTACGTGAATAGCATCTCTAAACTTGGCAAAAGATTAGCGTCCTATAGAAGCGAATTAGGGCATCGCGGCTAAAATGCGGTGGTTAGCCATCCGATGCCCGTTATGCCCACATCTTTTCGATTCTTGCTTCTCCTACAGGCAAGTCTGAGCATATTTCTTTACCATTTCCAAGCACTAGCATTGAAAAAGAAAGTGATACTTTGCTGCAACGCTCGAATGCAGCCTTCGACTCATCAAGAGTAGATCCGTAGTTGAGATATCTCCTTTGCCGAGTGGTATAAGCGGTCAGCAGAGATTTCCAGACAGTTGTTTTACAATTTGCGGTTTGTGCTCAATTGACTTAAATTAACCAGAATGCTTTATAGACGCGGCATGGGCGATTGTGCGAGAACAGCCTCCAGAATTTGACCTTTGTGGCGAACAGTCAGGTTTCATGCGCAATTTCGAAACCTGCCGCGACTGCGTCGTAGTTCATGTAGAGTAAAGCACTTACTTCCAGGAAATTCCTCGCCCAATCTAGAAATCATCATTAGCCTTGCCATAACTTCCGTAGTCGGACTCGCCATAGTGTCTGGCATTTTTTTCTTCTTCTGGCGTCGGCGGCAAAGACAACTCAAGGATGGTTCAGGAGAGAAACCCGTGGGGAGGACTATTGAAAGGGATCTCAGTCGAGCAGCATTCACGAGCTGCGACTTGATTGCTTGCACGAGTTCATCCGGAGCACCCGAATGAATTACATCCAGATACCCTTCACGAAATGCTAGGCTCGATGCCATTTCATCGATTCAAAGAAAACCCAGCTAATGAGCCCGCCGCTGATGAGCTGGTGGGTTAAGAGAGCAAGGCATGGTATCCGTGTTCGTAATTTGAAAAAAGCAATTCGACTTGGGTTGTGAAGCCGCTGTCCAGATCTGAGTTTATGACTAGACTATCCATCCACCAACCTTCTTAAAATACAGGTGTTCTGCAAGCTGCAGACACACCAATAGTATGGTATGATGATGCATGGATTCGAAATTCATGAAATGGATAGCGATGGTATAGGCAATCACTTTTGGTTACTCACCTTCCCGGCTTATAATCTGCGATTTGGACTTCAGATCCGATTGAGCATAGCAGTCTTTGAGTAAAGTGGCGAGCTCCATCTGTTCGTGCAAATCGAGTACCGGTTCCCAGCATAGAAAAATACGAGCCAGATTACTGTGGAGAGATTCATGGAATTGCATGTTTCTATTAGCGTGAGATATTCTTTGATACGGCAGGAAAGATATTATCATTCTCTTGGACGGTGCACGACAAATTGAACTAGCAGCTATTAGGGGTACTAGGCCCACTACCACGGCATGATTGCAAAGGATCATTATGTTGATTCCATTATATAGCATGTAATCTTCCAGGTAATCTAGTAGAACTTATCAACGCTCCCAGTACCATGAAAGTAGACGAGTTCTCTCAGCTGTCGAGGGCAAGAAACACTTTCAACATTTGTCTAGTCAATAGAAAGCTATTTTCTCAGATTCATAGTGGTTACTTATGTGATGAAAGGCTTCCTTAAAAGGCTCTTCTTCACGTAGCTTCATTCCCGACCCGTCGCGATTCATTTCGTAAGTGCTCGTATGCTAATAGAAAAAGCCTCATACTCCAGCTGGCCAGCTACAGTCAATGCATACATTTTCACACACTATTACGAGGTCTTTCTCCCGAACTGGTAAATTAAATAATGAATATTAAATGCAACCTAGACAGCCTCTATAATTTTTAGAAACCTAGAAACGAGGGCTGGGCGAACGCAGATTCGGTGGATGGAACCCCCCCCGCCCCTTAACCCCTATAATACACTTCTTCACAGCCTCCTATAAACTTATGCACGATAGCATGCTGCTACGGGGTTAGTTCAAAATCTATTTTGGTCATTTACCTACCATTGTTGGCCAAGGCTAGCCAGGCTCGGTGCAGCTCTTACGGAGGAAGGTTGCAAGTATGCATGAAGAGATCAGCCCCCAATAGACGAACAGAAGCGTGCAGGTCAATCACTGCATCAGCTATATTACCGCTACACTGCATACTCGGCAAGCGCATGTCCCGCCGTACTTGATGGCGGGTGGAAGAGAATTCATATTTCTTGCTCTTCATTCCATCACCCTCACCGCGTTCGAACCGCGTTGTCGCACGAAAAGTCATTGGACCTTTGCTTTGCTTCTTTTGTTCACTACTTCTGCAAGACTTCGGTTAAGATGACTATTCTGTCATCGCGACCAGTGGTAACAGATGTTGCGCAATTGGCAGCTCCTCACGACATTTGCTTGAAAGAATGCGGTTTGCATCTTCCCTAGTCCCCTGCCTGCCACGAAGCTGATGGCCATGAGATGTAGACCCAGCTTATAGCTATGCCCAAGCAGGAGGCAAAGCCGTTGAGCTCTGCAAGGCTGACTCGGATTTCATGACTGCTTTCCAGTCTTGTTACGGCTGCATAGAAAGCTCTGGAGAGACACTTGATGGATGGCTTTACGTGGATCCTCGGCTATACGAGTATTTGGAGTATTGTAACGGCATAGTAGAGAGTTATTCTTTCGCTACGCTAACGATCGTCAACTCGCAGCAATCTACTTTCCTGGAAATCTATATGACAAGCTCTGCAATCGCGTCTTTGCCCTCATTATCATCCGTAGGGGCCGATTTTACGTCTTCTTTGATCAAAACAACTCTACTCGACATTATGAACACCCGTTCCCTTGATGCTTTGCCTCCTCCTACAAGCTCTCCAACCGGGGCGGACAGTAGTATGTCACATATCGATGTATCTTACCCTTTTTCTGATTAAATGGTGCTAAGCAGACCGTGTCTCGGGTTCAGCAAATATCCTTGCGCCTGTTGTGGGCTCGGTGATGGCCGTTGTCCTTCTACTTGGCTGCATCGTTTTCTTGTGGCGCTGGCGAGTCTATAGGCGTCACGCCCGAAGCAGGAGGATACGCGAGACGGCATGTGCTGATGGGCGGCGCAACACATTGGGAGAGTTGCATCCAGATTGCATTCAAGAGTTGCACCCTGACAGCATTCAAGAAATGATAGCATCGATGCCCATCCATCGTTTTGCCGAGAAACCAGCCAATGAACCTGCGGCGAAAGAATTGACTGGGTGATCCAAAGCTACATAGAGTTGCGGATCGGTAGTATCAAGGACGACCCAATTCACCTTACGTTCGTCCATGAATACCAAAACAGGCACAGTACAAGGGGTTTGAGCCCAATTAGATAGGGCACAGCAGCATAACGATACAATATAAATTACTGGGGTTCTCGCTGACCGAAATGCAGAAAGATGCCGGTGCGGTCCATCTTCCTTTGCAAGTGATAAAAAGGAAAGAGAACTTCCTCACCGACCCGAGGAAGTAATGCCTTGCCTTGTCCTGCAAAGGCCTGCCATATGGAGGAACTGCTGTGACGCAAGTGTTCATATACGTACTAAACTGATTATTTCGCAGCCCTTGACCACCCAAGGTAGCTCATCGGGGGAACTACTTCTCACCGTCGATCAAGAGTCACTGGCCAGCTCGCCCCCAACGTCCTATGCAATTCTGGAAGCAGGTCAAAAAACATTGTTCACTGATTTCATGCTTCATCAGACACACTGCTGGTCGTCGTTGTTAGTACAGGGTAGAAAGCCCCATTCGCATGAAGTGAGCTGCCCTAGCTCGTTCCTCATTCATTGACACAACGCATTTGGACCTACGGTAGCAGATTATGGCGTTAGCAATGCTGACCCAATGATTTGATTAGCAAACAGTGGATGAAAGATAGCACCGGACAAGAGTGACCGATTTAGTGGGTTAGTCTTGGCTGGGATATCAGCATCGAGATATCCCTATCTTCTTCCACCGACAACATCCGCAACATCCTTGGGCTCAGCCAGGGCGCCAGCAAGCGTCGCTAGCATCTTTGATACCAAGCCATGTCCGTTACGATAAGACGCCCTGCCTTGACTAGTTCATTTCGGCCCTTTCCCCAGATTCGTGACGTCGTATTCCTGCGGGCTCGCGAAGATGGAGCATGTAGGCCATCGGCGACCTCCGATGGTCCTTGACCCGTGGATCCGGGACGACGGGCGCGCGGAGTGGAGCCCACGCCCGCCAGGTCGATCACGAGGCGAGCGAGTCTGGGGAAAGAGGGCCAGACCTTCTCCGCGTTTTATTTTCCCCCAGGGAGAAGAGTTTGGCCCTGGATATGGAGGCTAGCGGCCAAGAGGGCCTGGCAGCGGCCTAGCTCTGAAATCCGGGGGATCGATCACGAACGAGCGAGGTTTGGCTGTACGTAATAATGGCTTCGCTAGTGTTTGGCGGTTTGACTGTGCGCCAACAAAAGGAACTGACGGAACACTGTGGGGTAGAAAAGGGAAAGCAGGTCCGGACTCGGGCCAAAGTGAAACGGGATTATCGGCCGGTTTATCTGAGCAGACGGGACGGACTACCATAGGTTGACAGGCTTTCTTGCTTGTAAGGAGGCTGTGGCTTGCTATCTCACAACGTGATAAGGTATCTTTTGGGAGGCGAAGGCGCCGGGCACTGAAGGGCGAGAAAGTGCGCTACTGGACGGGATGGGCTTGGACTGCGGTCCGGGGGGGGGGGGTGGTGCTGAGTCTGAGTCTGGGCCTTGCAGATAAGCCTGGTGGGTTTTGTTTTTTTGGTTCTTTCCTTAGCATGTGTCTGGGGTTTGATTTCCGGTAGCCAGACTATTCGCAGATAAGAGGAAATGAGCGGAGCTTAATTAGAGATGATTTGCTGCGAGATGAAACCCATGGGCAGCTAAGCCG